>VZTJ01004901.1:616722-727007 GCA_013397795.1 Orthonyx spaldingii
TTTTTTTTTTTTGCTTTTGGTATAATGACAGGTAAGTGGGTAATATACTTTTATATTTTGTCCTAAATGACTAGTGTAAAAGTCAAGGAGTTAAATACAAATGAAATGCTTACAAGATTCAAGCTTGTGGAAGTTATTTTGCCATATTTTCTACTCTCTTAACACTATTAAGTTCAATATAATACCAATTTCCCTTTCAATTTAAAATTAAATTTGAGCATTTTTTTCAGCATTTTTTAAAGTCTTTTGAAGATCAATGAAATGCAAAAATGCCACACTGAATACAAATGGACTTAAGCATGAAGTGGGTTCTAGCTGCAGCACAGCAAATAAGGGACTGCATGACAATTAGCTTGATAAGTTCATGTCAACACTTGTAATAAAGAATATAGTTCCTTTGAATAATAAACATAATTAATATAATTATTTCAGCTATTAACTGTTATTAACTGAACTGCATTTGCTAAATATATTATTTTAAAACAGCATAACATCCTGGCAAATTTCTTATGACCCTGAGATTGCCTCAGTTGGTTGGAGTGTGGTGCTGATAACACCAAGCTTGTGGGTTCAATCCCTGTACGGGCCATTCACTTAAGAGCAGGACTTGATGAGTCCCTTCCAACTCAGAATATCCTGTGATCTAGAAACACGTGTTCTTTTCAAGAAGAACACTGAAATAAGCATATTTGCCTGAACAGTCATTTTCTTCAAATGTTTATGTCACATACTCATTACATGCAGTGCAGTGATTCAACTCCTTTCACATTTATTATGTTACGTTACGTTCTTACCTCATGTAAGAACTAAGGTCTATAAGCTCCCATTTTTTCTGCTGTGTTTTTAATCTTGAGTCACTAGCTGTTTGTGGTGCTTGCTTTCCTGGAAAGGAAATATAAACCAGAACTGATTACACTGGTTATTTGGTTATGCTAGGGGGCTCCACCTAAATTCTTACATAAACTTTTTCTTCCTTTGGCTCAGCAAAATACATTATGAAATGCGAATATGGGCTGGAGAGGATGTAATATTTCTGCCCTTTTATTTCCAACACTTAGGATAGAATAAAAGATGTTGCAAAAACCCCACATATACTAGACTAAAACTAATATGTGTATTGTAGCTAAATCCCCTCTACTCAAGAGAGTTAGTAAATCTAAGCAAGAACCTTGAATTTGCAGTGCCTAAAATATATAAAAACAACTTCTGGGAATTATATTCTTCTATTTAAAAGAAAACAATAAAAATCTGATTGTTCAGTTCTGGCTGTAGTTTAAAAAAAATTATATTCCCTTTCAGGGAGAATATTTAGTTTAAGAAATCTCAGTCTAAACAAAACCAATGACATAGTAAACCCGGTATTCTGAAATCTTAGAATTTTTTAACCACGTGGATAATAACCATGCTATGTTTTATTGTAACATTCTTGCAATACGATGACACATCTGGCTCAGCATGTCACCAGGCTGAGCTGCTTTGTCATTATTTCAATGCTTCCTTCTTTCAATTTGTCTTGATGTGCTTAAGATACTTGTAAAATTTGATGAGATTTAATGATGACTGCAGTAGTTTTCTTTTATAGAAACTCTTTTATTACTCTACCTTAGCAGTAACCAATCGAAATATTTAAAAAAATATTACTGGACTTTAATCATGAAAAATAGAAAGAGGTTTCTGAGCATTAAAAAAATTATTGTATATATATTTACTGTCTATATGTAGACAAACATACCAGCCTTCTCTGCTGGTCTCAAAGGGTGACTTGGATCTTTGGAAGTGTCTTAGACACTGCCCATCAGAACAGTATTCTCCAGAACATAAAAATCCTCATTAAGATACTGTATATTACAGAAATGTTCAATTCCATCATTGCCTATTGCAGCATTCTGTGGAATAGAACCACAATTCAGTCATTGGGGTGTCACTCTTTACTTCGTAAGACTTTATATTAGACTGTAAATGCTTAGTTTACAATAAAGCTCTAGGTGCACAGCCATTAATTTTGAAGTCCTTTAGCCAGTAACTTAGAGGAAATAATATTTTTTCAAGTAACCAATATAGCGTTTAAGGCATTAGGTGAGGATTAATTCTTCTTTAAGCTCTGAACCTGTCCTGTGAAGATTACTTACTGGGATGGAAAAATACTAATCTATAGTTAAGTACTGGTCCCAGGGTCTAGTTCCATGAACATGACTCATGACAAGATATTGTCACAATCAGATTGTGTAGTATTCTTTTCTTTTTGTGATGGTCTGATCTCAGCGTATTCATAGAAGAAAAAAAGAACAACAAACAGCTTGAAGTCTTGCACTCAGTTCAACTTTTCATCAGAGTACAGAAATTGGCAGGGAATACATATGAAGAATCCATAGAACTTTTAATCACTAAATAAAAATAGACAGCACTTATGGAAGCTTCCAGGAAGCTGATGCTACTCAGCATGTACTTTTTGACACCTCACTTCCAGACCACTCTCCATGAACAGTTTCCATGAACATGAAGAGAATGCACTTTAGGTGCATTAGTCTCTTACTGACATGCTATTTTAGCTGCTAAACATTTTTTTAGCATTTCTACACTAATGAACTCTGGTACTTGGAATTAAGGGAGAAGGTATTTTCCACTGAACTTCCAAAAATTTTAGATTAATTTAAGGTTAGAATTCTACCACAGAAGGACTACCTGAAGTTTGCTTAAGGGTAACTTGGCAGCCTCCAAGAGCTGTGAGGCTGTATCTGTGTCTGGAAATAGAGCAATGAAACAATTAACATAAAGAGGGGACAAGAGCAAGCGTGCCACTGCACGTTTGGACACCTTTATCGGGGCTGATCTATCTACTACCAGTATTGAATACAGAAGTCTTTCCTAAGGAGTGAAACATGCTGAACAGAAGACACAGAAAGTTATATCCTTACCTGTTTCTCCTGAACTAGGTGTTAAGTTGGCAGTCTCAGCCCCAGCTATGGGTTCCTCTGAATCTCTCACAGCATACTTATTAATAAAACGTGCACGTTCCTGAAAAGCCTAGACATCAAAGTTTTAATCCAGATAAGAAAACTTTTACTGCATCTTTTAAATCTCAAATAATTTTCAAAAGTAGGATTCTATAAGACTTCAATAAGACCTAACACCAGGGTGCAGTTTGCAAGTCTGCCTTGTACCGTAATCAGAAAAGATCCCACAGAATCTGTCCTGAGACACTGCACACTTACACTAAAGATCATTGTCCAATGAAATACTGGGACATGACTGATCTCTGGGCAGTTTAAAATAGTATTTGGATTAAAAATAAAACAAAAGCTGTATAGCTGAATGTATGGCTACTGCACCTCCTTAGGAAACCATCACTTCCTCCTAGGAGCTCCTGTAGCCTGATGATTTAGACATCCTCCTGAAAAATGAGACCTTTGGGTGCAAACCCTTTCAGACTCAATTACCTTTGATGCCAAAACCAGACATCAGCACTTTTGTCTTTTCAGAAGGCAACTTTGACTCACTGGGCATTCTCTTAAGGGCTGACATTGCCAGAATGGACAGACAAGCCCTTCGGCTTTTGGTCAGGCACTCAGCTTCCAGAGTCAAGAGGGTCTGTGACTCCTGGAATGGGCAGGCATTGGGCCAGCATTGTCAGGAAGAAAGGAGAGGGGAAGCTATTTAATCTGGATAGCACACCCCCAATTTAGACCTTGTTTCAGTGTATTCTGTTGTTGCTGCAATTTTCTTAACGACGGCTGTTTTAAAAAAATGTCACAGACCTAAGTGGCTTCAAAAATGGAACCCCGTAGTTGCAATTCAGTTGATTTTCTGATCAAAAAAGGCAACGGTGATAGAACCAGATTCTGAAGAGTCTTTACACATCAAAGGAGATTCATTTCCAGCTAATCTTTAGGAGGATGTACTTGCATTTTCAGTCTCAGCACAACCAATCAAAGCTGCAGAGCTGCATCTCTCCTTAGTTCAGAATTTAATAGTGTCAGGAAAAGTTTTAAGCTTTGAACACACTGAAAAGAATTGAGAAAATCTGAGAGTATAACTGGGAAGACTCATGTCTGAGGTTCATTTCTGAAAGGTAATATCAAAAAGAACTTTCTAAGCTGGGGATTCTGGCTGAGTATCCATTAATGGGCAATGGTATTGCTGGTGATAGGGAATGACTGTCAGGTGAATTTGAAGACAACTTTGTTCTTTTATTTTTCTTCGGTAATGAGGCTTCCAGTTCTGAATCAGCGCTGCAACTTTTTGCTTTGCTAGAAAGAATATGTATTATTTTTCCATCTTAAGCATATGTCACGTCAAAAGTACCCAGATGCAGCTGGCAACTAAATCAGTATTGCTTTTCCAAAACAGTGAATTCATACCGAGTGTGTACATGTTCATGGGTAAGTTGCAATGCAGAATGAATGTGGAATCCTGGCTGCAAGGGACAATTTGAGTACTGATATGACCAGGTGCCAGTTTTTCAGAAGAAATAATTTTTGGCATGTTTATAGCAGTGTATTTCTCGATAGAATCTGTTCATGCTAAACATTAAGCTTGTCAGAAGTAGCAGCTTTGCAAATGTGTAGAGGTAGTGGGCTTTCTAAGAAGAAACTTTTCTATGCTTTGTAAAGTAGAATCTAAAATCTCAGTGATCTACAGAAGCCTGAAGTAGATGATCTGGATTCCTGCCCAGAATTCAGGCACATAATCACTTTTAATTCTTTAAACTGTAAAATTTCCTATCTTCCACAGAGCGGTGAAGAGGACAGCCCCATGAAAACAAGTTTCTGTTGTGGCAACTGCTCTACCATCACAACAACTCCTGGAACTTGTGAAGAAACATCACTGCAAAGACAGCACTCTGATACGACCTTGACAGCTCTCCCTGGCTCCGCAGACTCCCATGCTTGTTTCATGGCTCTGATCTCATCTGCTCGCCGGGTGTCTTTCTTCACCTCCAGAAAGTCTGCCTCTCTCTCTTCACTAACTATGCGTAAAATCCAGTAGGGTGTGTTTGAAGCTTCATGCTGAAATTATCATAAACATAATGTAGTCACTGCTATACATCTATTACTACTCTTTAGGATGAAGTTATGTTTTTGTATACTGCTAATTTTTCTGACTGATATACATTGTACACTGACAGACTTTGAGATGCATTATGACACAAACAGAGGTTGCCAAAGGAAAGAAAGATTACTTTGCAATGCCTGGAAGCTTTTTGAGGTATTTTGTTTACATGTTTTCCCCCACCCCCATACAACATGCTCCACACTCCCAGTTCTTCTGAACAGTTTGTCTGAATAAGAGTATTTTGTAGTGATTTTTCATGCATTTGTTTTATCTCCCTGCCAAGTTTTTTTCCTTTCCTCCCCCTTCCTTCCTTCCATCCATAAGCTTCTTTACTAGAAGCCTTATTATAATCAAGTGGGATTTTTGTGTAGAAATAAACTTTGCTCTGTCTTACAAGGTTCTTTCCAATCACTTCCCAAAGTCTCTAAAACACCTTAACACATGGCTTCTCCAGAATCACAGGGTAAGTAGGGCCTGAAGTCTAGGAGACTATTCTGCTGTCTGGCCAACAAATGAGATATTGTGCTGCATATATTTCTGGAAACAATACCATATGAAGAAGCTTTAAGCCTAAGACTTAGAACTAGGGTTAGGAGTTCAGCTCTTATTTGAGACTAAAGGTTGGTATCTTCCCTATCTGCAAGGGCCGCATCTCAAAACTTGTATATGTTTTAGTGGTGGACTCCCAAGAACCATCATACCAGCAACCCTGGTGTAAGGCACTATTCCAGAACTCTGTATAATTAGGTGTGGATATGAATCACAGAGAAATTTGCTGTGCAGCAAGTTTAGTCAATAAAAAAAATTAGCAGAGATTTCTTCATGAAAAACTCTATGGATCTGTCCTTGAACTACACATCATGAGGCAGCAAAATTCCCAGCAAACACAATACCATTAAACAAGGAGCTGTCAGTTCCTTCATTGCTTTCCATTAATCCGTTTGCAACCAATAATGTCAATTATTCCTTTCAAGGCATAAAGGCTGGCAATAGGTTTTCAAACAGCCACATAACACTTAGATGGTTCCATCCCAGGGGAGAAGAACTTCCAAGTAAGCAAGTACATACCAATTTCTCTGCCACTGAATGCATGCTAATGACAACTGTGATATATGACACAGGAACTGACTACAGTGGAAAGACCTATTTCATCTCCCTAGGAACCCATGAAAGCCACTACAATGAAGGACTAATGGGACTCACATATGGTGAATTCATGGAATTTATAAGCCTTCAGCAGAGACAGAGACTACACCAACAAAAGGAACAACTAGTAGTTCCTTTATACATAAACAAAGAAATGAGCAAATTGTATCTCGAAATCTAATATGCACATCTTTTACATCAAACATTTAAATTCAACCTTTCTCAAGTGTAAAGCTAAAAAGGTGGCAAAGCAGGGTATAGAGAAATGCAAGGGACATTAGAAGTCCTAGCAGTACTGATCTGCAGGCCTGAGAATATCTCTATATTCAATACAATTATGGAACATTCAACAAATCGAGGTTTTGGCTTTGTTCTCACCTGAGATTCAAGTGATCCTCTTTCTTTCTGAAAATTCTCTTTTTCTGTCTTCTCAAATACTTTTTCTTTTGATCTTCTGGTTGATTTAGGAATATTTGCAATCTTTCTTACTTCAAAAAAAGTGAGAGTTAGGGGAAAGCTGTGCTTCTCATCTTTTCCCCCATGTATTACTCAGAGGCAGTTATAATGCATGATGAATTAGAGAACATCATTGTTAACCATAAATTAAGTTCCCCATATAAAATCCAGGGTGAAATAACACCACAAAACAGCCATACAGAGAGCCAAAGGGAAGCCAGTTAATTAGTTGACACTTTCAAGTACTACCAAGAAACAATGTGAGGACAAAATTAAAAACATACTTACAAGGTGAACATATTGCAACAGCCTTATCTGCCCTAAACAGCACTTTACCCAGGGCTTAACTGAGAGTTTGCTGTGGTGCCTGCCATCAGTCACTGCACTGCTGTCTTGTGTATGGGTCAGTATAAAGACTGCAGGGTACAGAATCACAGTCTGACTCTCACTTCCCTCACACAGTCTCATACAATCTCTGTCACTTTTTGTTATGCACCAGAAAGGTAAGAAGCTCGATGCAGGTAAAGTCAATGTTCTCATTATCTAACATCCTAACATCATCTGTAACAGAGAATGCAGATACACTCCACAAAAATGCAAGGAAGTTAAGGCAAAGAAACATGTTTGAGACTTGATGCATATTTAAGAAATGTAAAATTTTCATTGTCAACTGAGAACATTTTTAATTAATTATATTATCAGTACATATGTATACTATATGTTTGAATTAATGACATTGAGAACTGACATTTGCAACACTTATTTTGCAATGTCTTAGCTGGTGATAGCTGTAAACAAGACTTCTTTCATGTCATATTCTTGCTAAAATAAATTAATAAATAAAGCCTGTAACAGCATATAAATTTAATAGCATAAGGAATGTATCAGTTGAAACAACCAGGGAAGAATCCAAAATACTATGAGAAAGATTAAAAACCTGAGTCTGAAATCTCCATTTCCTTCCACCTTCCTACTGCCTGAAACATTGAGACAAGTGGTAAAACAGGGGACTTCTCTCAGAAAAAAGGGGATATGTGTGACTATTCCACAGTTTGATGATATTAATAGGAAATCTTTCACTTAATGCTTTTAAGATATCTTTCACTTAGTGCTTTTCCAATTTCTTTCCACTGAGGACAAATCATTGTACTGCACGATTAATGAGCTTTGGATGAGATATGCAATGCCATGGCTGAAGTTATATGGATATATAAAATTGTAAATATTAAATATATAGAAACAGATTTATAATGCACATAGAGCTCCACATACAAATATATATTGTATGGTATATAAGTGTATTACATCATACATA
This sequence comes from Orthonyx spaldingii, assembly GCA_013397795.1. Taxonomy (NCBI): domain Eukaryota; kingdom Metazoa; phylum Chordata; class Aves; order Passeriformes; family Orthonychidae; genus Orthonyx; species Orthonyx spaldingii. The sequence goes on from VZTJ01004901.1 coordinate 624,692, forward strand.
GTACATGTGTTTATCTAGAAATGGTATTATTCTTATTTCCTCATGCTACTTAAAAAATGTCCAGTGACACCAAACTGTAAAGTTTAAATTGATTCAGTGCTACCAAGGCATATATTAAAGAATGAAAGAAAAAATTAAAATGGACTTCACAAACACTGAATATACTAAAACAACTCCAGAGGAAATGCAAATATAAGACAAATAGTGATGACATAATTCAAAGTTATAAAATTATTACATAAATGGCTTTCCCTTTAATTTCACGTTATCATTACATATTAGCACCATAAATCAGGCTGGTGTACATGCATTATTCAAGGAATTATTAATTTTTAGAGATAAATTTTTTATTGTTTACACAAACACTCAAAATACATTCTGTGTAGTTGGCTAAATGATACCAGACAAAGACTTTCTATGTCATGGGATACTACAAGCTTCGTCTGGTTTCTATAAATATTTTGTGAGCCTGAATTTTAACATTTTCATGCTCTGAACTTATAGCATACCCTGATAGGTTACTAAAGAACAAGCAAGCATAAGAAATGACAAGGCTAGAATGAGGTAACCTGTAGCAATGGGCAGATGCCAGGAATCCATCCTGGTGGTCTGACCATTCATAGCGCTGCTTTCCACCTGTCCCTCCCCTGTTCACCCAGGACTGGCCAGATGTCACTGGTCAGTCATTTGCCTATTGGCTCGTCTCTCGCCTTGCCCTCCCCCGACAGAGGGCATAAGAGATCTGGGCGAGAGACGAGCTGTACTACTCTTGCCAGGTTCACCATCTCACAGCTTGTTCTATGCATGATCCTTTTCCCTCTGTGAGGGAAAATAAAGAACGCTGATATATACGCAAGTGGTCCGTCTGTCTTTACCAGCAAACAGCCGCCACCGTTCCGCCCTGGACCGGAGCTCCTGGAATAAGGAGCTACTGAGGGCTGGACTCGGTGGTCCAGAGGAGTCCAGAGACGAAAGAGCAAAGATACAGTAATCTACTTTAACTCCAGATATGAAGGCTTAGAGCAAGAGTGAGATTTCCAAGTTCTCCCATGCACTGCACTGTCCAGGCTCCCCCACCCCCTCCCACTCCCTCAGCAGAGCAAGCAATACCACCAGTTTTGGGATCCTCCTCCAGACATGTGTGGGGCGGGCAATGACTGCATTTTGGCATGCTGCCCACTCTGATACAAAGGGAGGTATGAGTAGCAACTTGGGGCTTTTCTATGGGCAAAGCCAGGCAAATGCTTTGTATGGGATAAGAAGAAAGGCAGGCAGATGATACAGAAAGTAAAAGGCCGTACAGCTTATGCATCAATCCTCACAAACTCTCAGTGGCAGTTTTTATTATCTGTATGGCACCAAGAAAAGCTTGGGCATCACACAGGCTGACAGTGATGACAAACAGCTGACAGTATCTTTAAAATTAGCTTCTCTACTGCGCTTCAATTATTTATACAAAAATTCCTTTAGTCTAATGCCAAATAGGACCATAGTGATCATCCAGTCTGATGTCCTGTCTATGACAAGCTAAACAATTGTACCAAATCATTCCTAGCTCAAACTCACCTTCAGATTGAGATATATCAATTCTCTTTTTTAGGCAAGATAGACAGATACTCCTAGTTTATGAAATTTAAATTACAGAGAATCTATCTTATTCATAGGTATGATACAGAGGAGTCTTTTGAAGCTTTCTTTGAGAAGGTATCATGCTCCTGCTATCTGAAATAGGCTCAGAGCATTTAGTGGGATTACCCAGTAGTTGGTAGTAATGACTGTTAATTGCCCCATGAGGGACTTTCAGATTTCGTTAAGAAAAGATTGAGAAGCTCAGATGTTGCTTTTCCTGTCTTTAACTGGACCCTCAGAAGGATTCTTGAGAGAGGGCAATGCCAAAAATCTTTCCAAAGCTAGGCTCACCCAGACACTAAAGTTATAGAAAAAATACACCAGGATAGAAGCAAACCAATAATATGGTTTCAGTGGTAGTGTGGGGTTAGAGTGTGGCTTGGAGATCTAGAGCACCATCGTGTATCCTGTGTGAACTATTTGTTCACTCAACATCAGGCAAGTGATTAATCACTACTGACAGGCAAGCTGGGAAAGAGATAAAGAGAGAGAGACCTGAACATCCTGTTAAAGATCCCATGGAATCCTCTTCTTGGCACGAGCCAGGCAAGTTCTCCCGTGGGAAAATAAAACCTGTGGGAGAAACTTTCACACCTCTGTAGGATAAAAAGGAATATTCCAAAGCATATTGCCTGTTCTGCCTTTTCAAACCTACCTCTACTACCTGGGCTGGGCACTCTATCTCCCCCTATCTTCCCCCAGCCTTCTCTCATCAACACCTTATACTCTTAAGTTAGTTTATGGCAATATGTAAAATACATGCTGCAGTTAACATTCAGCACACAGTGATGGTTCAGCTCAGGGTGTGACAGTTGCATAATAAAACTTATGATCTTAATACAAGAAAAATAAAACCAAAGAATCCAAAAACATAATAGCTGGAAATTCTATATATAAAATGAACTTTAAAATTATTTTGTTTACAGAGTCAAGCAACTGAAAACGGTACTAGCAGTTTCAAGATTGCCAGCTAATTGTTCCCCTTTTACACAAGAATTATGATCTTGAGCTTGCATTTTTTAAAATAGTAGTCCATTGAGAACTTGCTCCATAACAGTTCTCAGAAGAAAGAGACAAAAAAAAAAAAAAAAAAAAAAAAAAAAAAAAAAAAAAAAAAAAAAAAAAAAAAAAAAAAAAAAAAAGAGAGAGAGAGAGAAAAAAGAGAGAAAAGAATGAAGACCATGTAAATAAACTATGTGGAACTTCCTAATCTTCCTAATTTCTGTGTACTTAGGTTTTCATGCCTAATGCCTTTTTAATGTTTTATTTGTGCAATGGGCTTGTAAAGGAAACATTTAATGGGATTTCATATATAATAAAGATGACTAAGTATTATTCACAAAATTGCTTTTGCTAACACAGTTCTTTTTACAAGGACAAACTTGTAAATTATCATAGCATCTGTATACCAGAGAATTTCCTTTCTTCAAAAATGTTCTAAGTAAGCATCTATAATATTGGTGAATATCAATAGTATAATAGCATGGGTCTTCATTTAAAGGGAACCTAGTTTAAAAGACTTTAGTAGATCTTAATACAAAGTTGAAATATGCTTTTGCCATGATAAATTAGCTTTAACACAAAATTAACTCCAGATGGCACTGTTTGCTTACATGAAGAAGGGATACTTGAAATAGGGAAAATTTAGTGCAGAAATTTTTCACTTGGCTCACTGCAGTATTCTTAAAAATCACATGGTGAGGCAATACCTTTTTAGTTACACACCAACACGAATTTTGCGTCTGACAACCGGTGTCAGCAGTTTTAAATGGTAAAGGTCAGTTTTCAAATTGGTTTAAAACTAGTTCACAATCAGAAAAAAGATTAAATGTTTGGGTTTTTCCCCAAAATATTTAACTATAGTAAGAACTCAAGATAAATATTGCTGTTAATAGGGGTACATAAAATAAACACTAAGTATTAAATGAGTATTGGTGTTTAAACTTTTTGATAGAAGTTATTTTTAAACTCTGTTGACGGCCTAGGCAATCTGTTGGTGTCCTTGTGTAAACAGAAACACGCAGTTAATAAGAACTGTGAAATGGATTTGGGTTACTTTGAAAGGCAGCAATTACAAGAGGGCACAAAAATTACACCATTTAAAAATAATCCCAAGAGAAAAAGTACTTGTTATCACTGACTGTAGCTTAAGGATGTTTGATTGCAAATGAACATCAATTAACATGGAGAAGGGAAGCTATGAACTGGAATACTGCTACCTTGAATTCAACATGAGAATAGTCATGACATTGACAAGGTTCAGTGATATGAGCTCAGAACTAGTGAAGAAACTTAAGAGCTTAAGTGACCTCCTTTGCCCTGCAGTTTTACAGACCATGGTGAAGCTGTATAAAAGGATCCACACCTGTAGGATGACTGGTGTGTCAAGTTCAAGCTGTCACTATGTAGCCAACTCAGAAGGATAAGAGGATGCAATAGGACGTCTACTGTAAGAAGCAGTCTAACAGGGAACATTAAGAGAATAAATGGAATCATCCAGGAAGAAAAGATGATATTGTGAAGAACACAACCAGCTACAAGCAGGTGAAATCACTAAAAGAGCTGTGTGCAGGCCTGTAAGCCTACATGACATAGCTTTTCAAATGCTACTAAAACTGGCTAGAGACTATAGTAAATCAAGAAGATACATCTTTGTAAAGTTGAATAATAATAACTGAAGAAAGATTGAAAAAATCTCAAATATTGCCTATATCCTAAATCCAAGAAATTAAATAACATCCGTCAGCAATCTGCTGAATCTAACTTCAGTCCAGGGTACTAGAAATTTAAAAAAAAAAAAGACTTGACCAGACATCTAAAAAGAAATATGTAAATATAGTAAGAAGTGAGACATACCACTAGTAAATCAAATCAAATCAAATCATCCTAAGAAAGTTTTAGGGTATTAGAAAGTGTATGTATTTGAGGAAGCAAATAATTGCTGCTTATCACTTCTTTTAAAAATTGAGTTATAGAACTTTAATATTAATTGATGCAGAAAATTTACTGAATGGTGGCAAGTAATATTTTAGGTTCTGCAGGAATGTAGGGGCAAGAACACAGGATAATCAGCTGCATGTCTGTGATATTCTGCACCAGCAGCTGGAGTAGGGCTGCAGCCTCAGAGCTCGTAGGGGATGCAGGGGCAAGCTACTGGGCACATTAGGTGTCTAAATCCAGCTGGTGGAAGGATCCCCCTTTACAGAAATATACAGTCTCTCTAGGGGACTGCCATTCTTTCCAGCCAGAGAGGGGAAAGCAGGATGAGGCAGCTGGTGCTGTGTTTGTGTTTGTGTGTGTGCTCTGAGTGTCTGTCTGTGATCTGTGTAGTTGGCAATGTGTGTGTGTGTGTATATATATATACATACACATAGTGTGTATGTGTGTCTATGTGCATGTGTTTGGTGGGATTACATCTTCAGCCTCATGAATGGTTGGACCTGGGAATTTGCAGTGGCAACAGCCTTGCCTCTCTCAGGTTTGTTGGGTCCAGAGTGACAAACTTTAACATAATTAAGATCTAAACAATTTTGTGTCAACCTCACTGGTAAAAGAAGAAGCAGGTATGAGACATTTATCTAATTTACAGAATATTGATTTGTATTCTAAGTGCTTTTAATATGTCCTGGGCTTGGTTTTTACTGTCCCTTAAGAAGAAATGCTACAATAATCTGTAAAAACCCCAAAATCTTTAATTTATCTGTCTCCTTCCTGACTTAGACATACAGACTGTACTTGGGAACTTTCCTAGTCTCTCCTCTTGGTAAATTCTTCTCCTAGCAGTTCAGAAGCAATACATTTCCCAAACCAAGCCTTTTCCCCCCATCTTGTTCAGTGCATTTTCTTAAATTATCAGCAGGCATGTTTCTGTTCCAGGTTTCTACCTAAAGCTGTGCCCTAAGAAGGTGAGTGTTGCAGTGTATTCTCTGATTTCCTTATATTTTGTGAACTGAAGATGTAGATTCATGCAATCAAACTTCATTTCTAAGAACTACAGAACAAAAAGCTTTGTTGCCTTGTTATTTCACTCAAACAGTGAAAAAAACATTGCTTGGAGCAGTATTTTTTTTTTTTTTAAATCAGTAACATTGTACATTTAACTAAATATGCACTTAGATCAACATACCTCTGATTTCATCTTTCTGCATTTCTTTCAGCTCCTGAACAAGCAAACACTCACTCTCAGTAAGTGGCCAACTATCATGCAACACCAATGCCTGTATTGTATACTGGTGAGACTGTGAAAGAAAATGTAACATGCTGAAGTCATAACAATTACAGCAAGCATTCAAGTCCTGCAGGTTAGTAAAGTGCCAGCTATTGAATTCAGCAAATAAAACACATAATTAATTTACAAGCTTGCACATAACAGCATTCACAAGAAGCTTAAAAAATTAATGTTAATTCCACAGATCTTATTTTAATTCCTGTGAAATTAAACAATTACTCATGTGTTTATCAAGTAAAACTAAACTGGACTATACAATAAGGAGCCACATTCCTGTAAGATTTCCATGTAACTTTCCTACGTATGCCATGTACTAAAACAAAGACTTTTGTCTTTGATTTTAAGACCTACTACAGGGCTTTGAGCCCTAGTACTGGCACTCAGTAATGCCTTAATTTGAGGTAGAGGTGACAGGGTCCATGGACTGTTTTAAATATTGTCTAAACTGAATTGGAAATGACTATCTTTAAAAATTGTTTTCCAAAATTTTAATGCCAGTTCTGAGTCAAAGGAACAACTCTAGAGTTTATTTCTTAATAATTTTAGTTTACTTAGGATATTTTGTTGCAATTGAACTCAACTAATCAAGAAAAAATCACAGCAGAAAAACACGTGGAGACAGAAAAACAAGAACTGTTTTAGAAAGTATACTTCATTTCTCTAAAATAGACAAGCAATACTAAATGACATAAAGAAAAACCCATGGTTTGACATTACTCTCTGACAAACTTGGTTTGAGTAGCAGACATTATGTGTCTGTTACTAAAGCTTGCAACTGACTGGAAATAGGTGTTTCTCTACACAGGCTATTCCAGATGGTCTATAATATCATATTTCAAAGAAAGCTCATATTGAAGCATCAGAACTTTCATTTAATTTCTGGCAGTTTTTGATCCTTATGTGAAACTTATACTATACTTGAATTGGATTTGCCAAAGGAAGAATATTTAAAGATAGAGTAAATCACCTTGATATGAAACCCCCTACTTATTTAGTCATTCATACATCATCCTTTTTTCATCACCTCATTCAAAAGCTACCAACAGTCTTAATTTTGGATTCCTTGTTCTTGCCTCGGGATAGAAAATCTCCACATGTACCAAAAGAATTAGCAATAAACCTTCACTGTTTGTTTGCTTGTTTTCTTCCCAAATCCCAGTGATTAACAATCTCTTACTTGTTGTGGGCTTCCAACATTATTTTGAAAGTTTTCCAAGAGGAAAGATTCATCTAATGTTATCGCTGGACTTTCCTGTATAAGGTCTGTCTTGGAAGAAGATTTGCTGTCCTTTGAGGAATTATGACTTCCTTTCTTTAATCGTCCAGTTTCTGATCCCTTCTTTGTACTACTTTGAATAATCTGTTGGGGTTTTACTGCAAGATGACAAAAAAGGTCCAGAAATTCTATGAATTACTAGTATGAGGTAAACAGATGCTCCAGAAATTATCAGAAAAAATTAACATAGTCCATTTTCTCACACTGGATTATACTCACAAGGTTCCAATTAAAATTATGCTTATTTCAAATAAGCATGCAAATCACAAATATCTTCAAAGTAAATACTGAGAAATTTGAAAGACTGTGTATATATGACTGTTGTTACTGTTTATAAAGCATATAATTTTTTTCCCCTCAAAGCTCATGCTTTTTTCCTGCACTAACCACCACAGCACAATGCTATACATTACAGAATATAGATAGCCTTGTGCTCCCTGTGATGGGATTCCCTTGTGGCTAACCTAATTTAATAAATTGTGTAAAACTGCATGAAGGGAAGAGGTGCATTGGCCACAGTTCTGGTAATTCCTACTCTTGTAGAAGTCTCTTATCAAGTCTCTTTGTGTCAACCTGACACAAAGATCATAGCTAACCTGAGTTAAAAAAAAAAAAGCCAGTCTTGAAAGGAGCTATAAAACTGTTTGTGATCTATCATTTGTCAATATATATCATCACCTAAGGAAGAGGTTAATGTGGAAAAACTGTGAAAACAGGAATGTTCTAAAGAAGGGCTGTCACAGAATAATTAACTCAGAAAACATAGATTTGTTTTCATTTCTAATGCCATTGAAATTTGTGATATTCTTTCGCCTGCATGTCTACAGAGAAAGTAAAGAGAATTCTAAAAGTGAACATCTCATAGAACATTGAATAAGGACAAAGAACACCATCTCTGGGGAAGCAACTTCACCTGTGTTCCACTAACAACAGCTGAACCATCACCTGGGAAAGAGATACCATTTTGAGTTCAAAGAGGACAAGAGGCTTTACTCTTTGCAGAATTCATTGTATAAACCAAGGATGATACTTCATCATTGCAACACCTCAAAAGAAAAATGCACAATTTCATGTGTGTTGATGAAACATCTAGGGAAATTCACAGCAGGTGGCACGACTATTAGACCAGATTCAGCAAAATTTACTGGTGGTGTGCCAAAGTATGAAGGCCCAATCAGAGATTATGTGTGCCCCTAGAAACTCAAATGGAGTAACGAAATATTGTTTCTTATGAAAGCCAAATGTCATGGATTACTTCCTATTGCATCTTTCCTCTGCATAAGCCAGTGCCTCCTTGCTCCTTGCAGAGATGGTCTCTTTAAGAGGTCTCAAACTCTTAATCACAAGTTATGAGTTGCTCTTCTGCATTGCATTCAGAATCTTTAGCACCTGAGCTATCCCTCTTGCTTGTCCCTATGGCAAGGAGGCCTGTGAGAGAAACGTGAAGGAAGACAATACTTGGTTTCTTCTAAACCATTTTTTAGAGTGCTGCAACTCCAGGGCTGTTATTTTGTAAGAAGTATGCCTAAGCAAGGCAATAACTGTGAAATAATTTCTCACTCAGATGCTGCGGAGCTTTCCAGGTATCAGTTAACTTCCCATGCTGTGAAGGTGAGAGTAGACATAATTCAGAGTCGCTAGATTATTAGGTCTTTCATCAGAAGGAACCAAAACCATGAGGCTTTCACTCAATAGAAGTGCAATTGGATGAATAAGAAACAATATCCAAAGACCAGAATCTTGAATATTCTTCTACATCTGCAAGAAAACCTGCTGCAAAGAAACGTATTTGTATTCCAGATGAAAGAATAACTACATAAAGGCATTTTCTAATTGGGTAAATTGCCTTTAGGTTACCATTTTCAATATTTCCATCAAAGTTTCTAGTCAGAAATGATCTTCAGTGCCTGTCCAAGCACTGTTAGCAAGGGCCAGTGCAAGTAATTTACAAAAAGGTAGCTTTCAAGCAGTGAGGCCACCTAGAGGTACTCCCTCAGAGTCAACAGACAGGGGAGCTCCGCTTCAGGAGGTTTTGTGTCGGGGCTTTAGGAGATGTGCACTGCCCTCTGAAGGAGCTTACCTCTACCTATCAAGATAGGTGGAGTTCAAGGGAGGTTGTAGTCCTTAGGCTACAAATGGCTTTCATGAATGCCTCGCTATTCTCCTCTTCTCTCTCTCCTAAATTTGAAAAGCTTGAGTATTGAACAATTCTATGATTTTCTCAGAGGAAATCCTGCCATGAAGATAACTCAGAAGGGTGGAATCCCCCATAAGACTCATTCTGCTTCCCTGGCAGGAAAGATCACTTGGAAAAGCTCCCCAAAATACATACACAGCCAATAATTCTCGCAATGCTCACCAGGTGGTGCTGTAACACCACATTAGTTTTCTTACTACATACAAAAATATGTATATGTCACTCCTGGTTTTCCTATGTTCTGACTAGAAGGAACTCCTACCTATCTTGCTCCAGATTCAAACAAATACCTGAAAGATATTTTGATACTTTGTGATACGACTGTGTCAGACTGTTACTGTGAAAAAGGACTGTGAGCATTCACTTGCCCATCTGTGCTTACAGAACTGCTGTGCGTGTATCAACAAAACGTATTGTGCTTGCAATGTGTGTGACAATATGTAACTCCTTTATTGTCAAGCAAATGTTCAAGGTCCAAGTCATCTGCTACATCTCAGAAGAGGCAAATGTATTGAAAATCAGTTGGTTTAATGTAGTTTTTGAGCTGTAAAAGACGTTTATATAGAACAGCTGTTGACTGGAGCTGAATTGACAGGCTGTGGGTGGGGAAGGGAGATAATGTTTTATTGGTGGTGCTTGCACAATAATATCACTTAAGAGAACTTCTGGCAACATACCAATCAATTCCATGAGAGACAGAATATGAGTGATAGTGAATAAGTCTTAAATGTAGGGATTGTATCTGGCTTAACTAACAAGATTGGTGCCAGAGGTATAGCAGTGTTTTCTGATTATTCCTATTCTGAGAAAACACACCTTTTTAGAGAACAAAGAAATACTGACAGAAGGAATCTTGTATTGACTGTCAATTGTACAAATCTCCACCTGAACTCGGCATCAGTATTTCTGAGTGTCTCTATGTTGTTATTGTACAGACCATAATAACACTTTTGACCATAGCAAAGAAACATACTTTTACAATGCCATAAATTGAACCACTACTGAACCTAGAGACACTCAATAGGATAGGTAATATAATACTGCCATACTGGTTATACTGAGTACATTTCACAATATTTTCATTTAGTTTGGCTTCTGTGACCATTGTTGAAAATATGTCCAAGAATTATGTATCTCATTCAACTGTACTTATTGGTTTTGAACAGTAAAATTAAACAGCACTTCAAAATCAAATGTCAATCAACTGGCCAAGAGTACATTCGGAAGACAAAACATTCATTCCAGTTTTGTTTAATCTTTTAGCAGCCCATCTGCAATTTCATCAAGGAATAAAAATGCCAGTAGCAAATGACGAATAGCATCTAATTGTAACTTTGAGTACTGAGTCTGGCAGAGCTCTAACTTCCAAAAGTCTGGAAATTAAGAATGAAAGAGGATGTCTGGATAACCTAACTCTGTCTTCTGGAGTGTGTCTGAAGTTTTATCATGATATCAGAGGGATATGATGGCAGAGTACTGCTTAAATCTCAAGCTGAAGGCTCTCTCTTTTAAGTCTACTTGTAAATCAGTACTTCCTTAGTGGGACACACATCCAAGGAAACTAGACTATTTCTGTATCATTAAGAAAAAACCCCCACAAAGCATAAGCCTCAACTACTAACGGGTATCATAGGACCACTGGAGGCTGAGTGGTCCTGGCAGAGGCTGGAAGACACCTCTGGAGATCATGCAGTTCAATCCAGTGGCAAAAAGCAGGGTCAGTGAGGGCAGGCTGCTGACAGCCATATCCATTTGGGTTTTAATTATCTCAAAGGATGAAGACTCCAAAAACACTCTCTGGGCAGTGATTGACACACTGAGAGTAAAAAGGAAACAATTAAAAACAACAACAACAACAACACAAACCTAAAACCAGAACAAGAACAAAATCAAACAACAAAAAGACAAACAAAAAGACAAAAAGGAGGGGAAAAAAAAGACGAAAACCCCCTAAATTGAACAACCATCCTCCCCAAATCACTCTTTCTAATGCTTAAACTGTATTTCCTGTATTTCAGTTTCTGCCCATTGTCTCTTGTCTTGTCACTGGGCACCACTGAAAAGAGATTGGATTCATTCTCTTTCTTGCCTTTTCTCCCAGTATTTATATGCTGCCAGGCTTGGGCATGCAGTAGATTCAGAATGTTAGCTTGCTGGACTACAGAAAGTCACTTTTAACTGATGTCAGCTGGATTTTTGTTAGGTATCATCACTAGTTTCAAAGTACTTAGACAAAGTACACGGATTTTAGCATACCTATGAAAAGTGACCTTTAAACACACACTGGTTCTCACCACTAAGAACTGAGCTGACAAGACTGCAGTGTAATGAATAATATAAATGAATGAATGAATGAAATAAAATAAAATAAAGTAAAATAAAATAAAATAAAATAAAATAAAATAAAATAAAATAAAATAAAATAAAATAAAATAAAATAAAATAAAATAAAATAAAATAAAATAATAAAATGCCTAACTTTGAGCAAATAGACTTCTCACATTCAACTGTCCAGCCAAAAGTATCTAAAGTGTTTGCTGTAGTTTTCAATTACATTTGTCACAAATGAAATTTTGTTTAAATTCAAGTGTTCCCATGAGTTATAACTCTTTTTCAGTATTTAAGTGACTATGGTAAAGAACTGACAATAGTATAATGAGCATATATGTCTTCTGTTGCAACTTTGCAAGTCTGGGGCAAGTGGATCTTACTTCTGTGTCTCTTATTTCCATGAGTATCATTTGAAGCTGTAGCAGAGGCAGAGTAAAAAATGGAGAGTTTTTCTTAAGGATAAGTATTACATGATTTATTATAGAGTCTTTTACCTTGTACTCTGGGGCTCACATGATGGATGAGAAACCAATAAAACGTGTGCTTCCGCTACAAGGACTGATGCTCAGGATGGTGCATTTGGACCACAAGGCCCAGTGAAATCTGTGAATTATCTACCATGTCTCATGGCCTGAGCATCAGTTTCCTAACAGCCAAAATTTCTGAACTGTAAGATCTAAAAAATAGTGGCAAGATTCTGAAAGTAAAATATATTTCAATTCTCAAGGACAAGGAAGGCATATGCATACAAATTTTCAGAACAGAAATGCTACTGCACTATCCACTAAACTCTTTACTCAGCTATCATACAAGACCAAAAGGTAGAGGAAAAAAATGGGGCCAGACACCTTGTTTCAATCAATCCTTTCAGTAACATTCCTCACAGTTGAGGGCCAAGGATTTCTGTTCATTGCTCAAAAATGTAGCTTATTTCACCCAATCTCAAAACAATTAGAGATTAATGAAAAGAGTAGGAAAAAATAGTATTTTCTGTGATTATCTGAAGTTACTGTGAGAATGTATATCCTCCAGTGAATAGAATTATCAAATACAGCATACAATACTTACAATGGTGAATCAGAAGTGATTGATTACTCCAGAATTTAAAAATTGGCACGACAGCATGGCCCTTTCCAATGACACTCGTAATTTCCTTCTCATTATCTAGGACTTGTAGTTTAATGAACACATCTGAATTAGAGGTTTGTACCTGCACTGTAGCAGTATGTGGTGCTGCGACTTTTACAAAATACCTAGAGGAAGAAAAAAATTACAGCAATATAACCAACTATACCTGATCATTCTTTTTTAGAAAAGTACCTAAATGTTGTGCTGAACTGGAAGCAAACACTTAAAATTGAGTTATGAATGAATTATTTTCTTGTCATCTGATGGGCTATGCTTCCTGTGGTGAAGTTTAGTGCAGTGAATCAACAAAGGAAGTGCTGCTGCTGCTGAAAAAATGGGGTGGTCTAGTGATTTTTTTCACTGCCTTATCAAATGCCCAAATAGACATTTAACCTCCTACTGTACTTGTATTTGTTGAATAACATTAGCCAGATTAGGGAACTGTATCATTAAAAAAGCACCTGAGGAAAAAAAAAAATTTTTTTTTTCAAAAGGGTAGGGATATCTCCTTTGATAGCAGCAGCTACTTTGGTCAACTTAAAAAATTGTGGCACTAAAAACCTGTAGAATTAAGAGTCTGAGGACAAAATTCAAATAATTGCTTGGTTGCAACGCATTGCTTTATGTATTATATGCTTTTCATCCATAAATTCAAATTGTTACGGCTAATCTCACTAAACAAGCAAAGAAACAACAACAAACAAAAAATCCATCACCTTGACTTCAGCACATTTGGAGCTAAAATATATATAACTATCTTAAAATAATTTTTTTTAAAGATTGGTACCATCAGAAGGGAGAAAAGAATGAAAATCATCAAGAAAGAGAGAGTTTACAAAATTTAGTGTATTTGCTATGTTTCCATTACATGCTTTCTTCACTTATATTGAAACTGAGTCCTTCTCTTAAAGAGAACTCTACCCCAAGAAAAATCCATTGGTTTGAAATATTGAAAAAAAGCTTTCAGGAATCAAGATAAAATGTTTTAGAATTAACCCTCAAAATATACACATTTAATCAGCTCTAAGCACGGGCCTGTTGTACTGCAGTGTGTAGTTCTTTGTGTAAAAACTTCAGTACAGCAATTTAGTAATGGTCAGTTCTGAACTCAGAAGGGATTTTAATAAACTTTAATCAATTAAAAAAGTATTAATAAAAACCAAATCACATTTTTATTATATATATATTCTCCTAAAAGAATCAGGATGCTAAAATAAAACATATGTAAATTTTTCTGCCAATACTGCAAGATGGAAATTGGTCTGCTATATCAGGAAAAAAAGTGTTTTATTCCTGTATTAATTAAAGCTTTATCTCAGTAGCTGGAAACAAAACCAACTTTCATGTCTCCTCCCCACCTGCAAAATCTTGATTTTAATACATATTTAATCCCCAGAAGTACTATGGAATTTCAGTAATTGGCGTATGGATAAGATTGAGCTTACAGAAATGCAAAATATTGAATTCTGATTTTAAAGATAATGGTCTGTGTACTTCACACCTGTTCTTCATTAAGTAGTAGCAAAATTTCACAAAATAACACTTTCACTAATCAAATGTTAAATTTGATACTCCATAAAATTCAACTATTTGCATCAAGATTCCCCCCTTCTAAGAAAGAGGAAAGGACATACTTTTCTGATAGGGATGACCCATACAAAAACCAGAATTTATTCATTCTTCTCTCAATATTTACCTAAACAGTAAAAACTCCTTGTTGGGTATGTAATACTCCTTAAATTGTTTAGTAGAATAGATATTATCTACAGCTCCACGAGAGAGAAAGGGGAGTGGTCTATGGGAACTCATGAAGCGGAGCTTCCACTTCCCAGCAGCCAGAGGTCGGTCACCAGTGTGTGCTTCAGCCACAAAAGTGTATCCTTTCTGAAAGGAAAAACAAGTCCTTTTTTAAAAGTGGCAAAAACACTACTCAAAATGCACTCTATGACTACATGCAACACCCTATTTGTCCATTACACTTATTAATATAATAAGATGACCTTCATCACGAAGAATCTTATAACTCCAATCTATTCTAACTTATGAAGCATCTCTTATTTTGGCAATTTACATTTGGTAAAAAGTTACACAGCAAGTTAAATCCAATTTCATCTAACTGCAAAGCCTAATTTAATAATGCCAGGTATACAGCATGAAATTCCAAGATATTAATCGTATTTTTATGAAGATATTGATTTAAGAAAAAAATATTTCTAGTATTAGAAAATTCAAGTAAAAAATAATAAAAAATGCAATACACAATTAATAAGGCTGGTGCAGATTTAGGTACTCTTCATGAATCCTGACAATAGGAATATGAGGAGCCAGAATATAACATAAGAAGTTTCAAACTTTGATTAATTTGTATTTGTAAAAATGAAGGCAATACAAATGTGATTACTTGAAAGGCAGGGGCAGGAAGAAGGAATATAAGGAGTGCAATGGCCACTTGTAGTGTTACAGGGGACCTCAGAATTAAGTCCCTTCTTCATGTACTCTAAATAGCCCTACTACCTCACTAGTTCAATCATTAAAATTTCATGTTCCACCAAAGAAATAGTCCAAATGAAAAATCTTTGAAAGGTTTTATCTCTTTCAGTCCTATTGTAAATTCTGTTTAAAGAAATCCGCATTTACCAGCAAAAACAGCTTTGTTGAAAAATCCCTATAATAAATAGGGTTGTGATTTCAGGACTATCCAATCATGCAGGCTGTGATTCTAGGAATACTGAATATTTAGAATGAAAGTAAAATGAGTTACTCATTATTCCAATTTGTGCACTTCTAGCAGTAAGGCATTTTACAATGTTTAATCACCACTAGGTAATAGCAAACACTCAGAGTAACCATTCAGGAGAACTCACTTATTTGAACATTTACTTAAGCATGGAGTCACAGGCCACCCTGTTCTTATGAAGCACACCTGGAAACTGAGAAGGATTTAGCCAAGTATTCAACTGCTTTCTGGCAGCATGGGGTGCATGAGAAGAACAATTCTCTTGTATACTTATTTATAAAGACAATGTTATACAGTCTTAACGTTTACTATAAATATGCAGAAAATTTAGACTTAGGACCAAAAGATTGTTTGAGTGAGAACTTTCTGAATACTACGAGCAATTAGAAAGTACAGTAACTGAATTTTGCGTCTGGTAGGAAGATCAAGTCACTACTGAGAAATAAGAAAATAGATCTCAACAACCCCATTAAATTTCTGTCTCTTTCTTAAAAAACCTTTGAGAGGTTTCACTGCTTACTTAGGTATCTTGTTACAATTCACTGTCTCTAGACTCAGAAAGGATTGCTTTCTAATATACCACTCAAACTTTATGGCAAAGTAAGATGATTCCCTTACATCCTTCTATGACTAGTCAAGACAAATAACTGAGCAGTGTCCTTGCTCAAATAGACTTCTATTTTCTAGACTAAATATGGTGATAGTGATGATTTCTTAAACTCTTATCTATGTAGGTCAGCTGAAGCTTGAGTGCTTATCCCTATCCTTTTCTACAATCTGTTCAAAAGACTTGTGAATAATAAAGAGAGTAGAATTAAAAAGACCTACCAAGAACTAAAACAAATTCAACTGTATCCAGCAGTAGAAAAAAACAGCACAAAACAAGAAAATTTAAAGCAACCCAAAAAAATCCAAATAATGGTAAGCAAGTAGCCAGTTGCTATCTAGGCTGTAACGTCTGCAAAGAGAAGACAGACTTTATTGTTAGTGTGCAGATTTTATCTTTATTGTCAATCATTCTGAAATGAACTTTAATGTGTTCCAGGAGTGCCTCTGCAGCAGAGTAACAGTATCTGTTGACAGGATTCCTTTTTAGCTCTGTTGTAAATCGCTGAGTCATAATTTTGAAGCAGAACTGGTAGGTGTATTTTTTTTTTTAAAATAACTTTTTATGTAATAATACTGACATTTAAGAATCCAGGAATAAAGTATACTTTCGTGCTTGATGTATTACATTGTTGACTATTTCTTACAAAATACTGTTATATAAAAATGTAACAGTCATTAAAATAATACCATTGTATTCTGGGTTTAGTAATTGCAAAATGTCATGTCAAAGTATCAGAGCTTTCAAATGCTTGTGCAAGTCCACTGAAACAATAATCAACAATTTAGAAACAGGAAGAAAACAAGTTAAACTGTAGAGTATAAGGTTATATTCTTACTGTGGAACTCAGGAGCTCAGTGACTGAGAAATGCAATAAGAACAAGTAGAAAGATACAGCATGCCTGCACAATTCTCTTTTGATACTCTGAAAATCACTCTTTATCGCTATTAACTACATTTAATATTACAGAATAGAAACCATTAGTTTATCAAACAATATCAGAAATGTTGCTTTAAGAGGGGACTTCAATAGGGAGGAAGAAGAATCCAATAAAAAGGGCCATTTTCATGAGTTATGGACAGAATCACTGACGCTACTGTGCTGTACCCATGGGAAGAAAAGATGCGCATGTATCATTCCATATGCAAAATCTTTATGTCCATAAGTTGAACACTGGTACAAAGCTTACTGTGGTCAGTGTTATGAATGCTAAATAAGAAAAAAACCTCAAAACAACAGCAGCTGGAAAGAGTACAGAGGAGAGAATAATCAAAAGTTCACAAATAAATGTTTAGCACAGAAGCAGATCAGTGATGGTCTCTGTTCAAAATTGCTAATAAATAAGGGTGTACTTTTAAGAACACTGTGACATAGATAAAAATCTCCACAGAATCTGGGCATTTGTTATTATTTTTCAAATCATACTTTTCACAACAACTTCTTGCATTTACCTTATTTTTGGGATAAACATGAGGTGCCACTTTGAAAAAGGCATGTGGCATTTCCTCCTCTGTGTCATTATCAAGAATATGAAGTCTACAGGAAGGGATAGTGGTATACACCTTTGTCAATATCAGCATGTCTTCTGGGACAATAAATATTTCTCTAAAAAAAAAAAAATTAAACTATTTTCACAAATAAAAGGGTATGTGCAACACAAAGCAAAAATATTGTCATGACTTAAACCCAGCCAGCAATTAAGAACCATGCAGCTGCTCACTCACTCCCCACACCCAACCCACCCAAGGGAAGAATTCAGAAAGATAATATAAATCTCATGTGTAAATAACAGTTGAACAATTGAAACAAAATATACTAATAAATGTTCTAATAACATTAATATTTTTAATGATAAAGAGAGGTAGGGAGAGTAACAGAACCCAAGAGAAACAAATTATTCACAATACAATTGGTGGCCACCCACTGACCAATGCCCAGCCTGTTCCTGAGCAGTGATCAGCTCCCTTCCAGGTAACTGTCCCCCAATTTATATAGTGAACAAGACATTCTGTGGTATGGAACATCCCTTTGGCCACTTCAGGGCAGCTCTTCTTGCTATGCTTCCTCCCAGATTTTTGTGCACCTCCTCACTGGCAGAGCGTGAGACACTGAGAAGTCCTTGACTTGGGGTAAGCATTCAATAACCAAAACATCAGTGTGTTATCAACATTATTCTCACTCTAAATCCAAATACATAGCACTGCACCAGCTACTAGGAAGAAAATGAAGAAGAAATGAAGAAGAAAATGAACTCTGTTCCAGCCAAAGCCAGAGAAAGTACACATCAGAATTTTAGGAAAGCAGATAAGAAGTTTTTAAGCCAGTTAGTGAAAAACCACAATGTATCAAAGCTACTTCCCCATAAGAGTTATACAGGGCTCTTTGAAACTCACCTGAAAACCAGAAACCATGCATTTGGTGGTTGATCAGCATATGTTACTGCATAGTCAGTGAAAGACATCTTACACCATTCGTCTTCATAACAAGGAAACTTTTTTAATGATTTACAGTTTCTTTTAAACATTTCTCTGGAAAGCAGAAGACAAGATAAAGACTTAGATCTAATCAGGACGGCATATATGTTTATACTGACTTTTACTTATGCTGAACATAAAGAACACTGCTTTGTGCATGAATGTAAAACAACAACACAAAATGTGTTACTAATGTTCGTCTAGTAGCTGTTCACTCTTAGATAAACAAACAATTCATGGAGGGATCAGGTCTTTCAGAACAAATGGCAAATATATACACATATTTCTATCCATCAGTCTATCCACAACTACAGCTGCTTCTAATATCCCAAAATGTTACAGCTTCTACAAAACTTTACCTCTTTTTTTTTTTCTTTTTTTTTTTTTAAATAAATATCAATTAGCATAACTTCGCTTTCTTTATATTAAGTTGTCATCTTAAAGCTGTGGCATCATTAGCAGATTAAAATCCCTTTATTTAGTCTTAAAACTTTTGGGAACAAAGGAATAAAAGCAAAACTTATTGGCCAAGGTGCTAGATTGTTACGCTAAATGGAAATCTGTCAGCTGTTAAAAAAATTAAGCACAAGCACATTAGCATGATTCTAACACTCAAATGTATCCCTCAGGACAATGCTTATGAACCCCATAAGTTTTAAAAGTCTGAAGGCAGATCAAAAACTTCATCTCATTTTTGCTGATGTAGAGACTGCAAATCTACAATGAATGGCTAATATTTGGAACAGGGCTGTGGTTGCAAAGTCCCAATCCCCTCAATGTACACAGGTTTTACAGGATTAGAAACACTAAAAAGTGAAATAAAATTATACCTGGTGTGAGTGTTGCTCAAATTGCTGGTTATAAGGAGTGAGGATTTATATCCGCAGGCAGTAATTATTGCCAGTTTGCACTCCTCGCCTCTGGAAGAACTGATTTACTGCTATATCAGTTGTGTGAACACTTGCAGAGAGATTTTTGAAGGACTTAATGGAAATATATGATCCCCAAAAAGTGTCATGCTTGCAAATGACTAAATGAAACTGTTGAAACTAGAATAGCTGTCTTTCCAAAAGCTGTAATAAAATATCAGGGAAAGCATCTACCTAGAAATATGTTTACTTTCCTTCAAGTAAGTGCAACAAAAAAGTCCCCTGATGAGATAATAAACTGGGTACAATTAAATAGTGTGGCTATCTCCCTTCTACTGTCAACCACAATTGCTTAACAGATAGAACAAATCAAAAAGTTTCTTTAAATCAACTGGTTAACTGCTTAACTAAGGAATAAGTATCAGATCTATACTTACGGAACAGACTACTAAAGAAAAAAAAAAATACAGAAAAAAGGTAATATTCTAGATCAAGTTGTAGGAAAAAATCTGTAACATATCCAAAAATTAGATTTTACTCGTGTAGGGTATAAGAATAAAGCATAGCATATATTCTGTAAAAACATTTCATCCGTTCCATCAGGGTTTTGTAATTTTGACACTAATAATGCTCTTACCATGTTTATTTTGTGAAACAGCAGTTTATGACAATTGCCTGCAATAAAAGTTTGATTTATTGCATGATTACCTTAACAATGTTACAGCACACTGTTCAAAATTTAACTCAATCACAGTCCACAGGTTTTTCAAAGTTTCTTCAATGTAAGTGTTTTCTTTAGTACCTAGAAATAATAATATAAGTTAGAAAATATAACATCCAATTTTGTTATTGTTCTAAATTTACACCTGCCAAATACTTTTGAAAAATGCCACTTGCACAAGTAAATTGCCTTATTTATTTGGAGTTTTACAGAAGTCTCACTGAGCTGAAAACTGTTCTCTCCTTTGACAGAGTATATTCCATCATCATCCTTGTACTTTTCAGAACTCCTAAAACCACAAAAATGATGTGATCAGTATTTTCTCCAATTTACAGTTTTTTCATTGTAACATGTTGTAGTCATATGTGGCAATCTCTGTCCTCAGAGAATAGGCTATTTAACTTCCAGCAACTTTCATTTGCAGATACCAGGAAGGTATTTGCAAAAGAAAGGTACTTAAACTATCTGTGTTTCTAAAAGAAAAAGAATTGGGCAGCTCCAATGGGTAACTCATCCCACCCAGGTCGGATAACTCAGGTAACAGGATGTGTTATCATCTCAAGGTGTCTACTTCTATGCATGGAATACAGATGAAGACTTGACTGTTTGATTTTAAAGTTTTCATTAGTACAACACAACTCTTGGTTTATTCCAAGAAATATCTTATCCTTTTAAAAATAAATGCCACTTTTTCTAACTTGAATGTGTCTAGATTCAAATCACAATCTTTGAATCTCAGACTAAAGACCTTCTTAACCCTTTGGATTCAGCCAAAAGATCCTGTTACAACCAAATTCCTTTTCTCGTGTGGGTACTTAAAGATTATAGCAAAGTGGTTTTTTTATCTGGTCTTTCTGAAATTGCGGATGAACAATCGGTAAATACAAGGCCTCTATTTAATCCAAATCCTTACAACTCTACTCAGAATTTCATGGCTGTTATCTTTCTTTCTTTCTTCCTGGACTATGGACATTGCACTTGGACACAGTATTCCAGGTGAGATAATAGAATCGCTGAATAGGAAATGTGCTACAAGTCTTGAACTGCTATGCAAGATTCTTCTATCTATATACATAAGAGTGAAGGATTGTATCAGTACAGTATCTTTGGAGAAAACAGCATCAGACTTCGATACTGTGTGTGCTCCACTGATTACTCATTATGATGATTAGGTTCTTGTATGACTTCCTTTACATTTCCAGAAAAAAACACTAACATTTAGTCAAGCTCTGATCTAAATCTACACGAATGTAAATTCTGGTTTATTATCTATCCAAATCTAGGGGGAGTGTATCTTTTGGATACTTTTTAGTACCATATGTGCTGAGTGGTTAGGTGTACTTAACAGAACTGTATGTTCTATTTCATCAGTTTCAGTTGATTTTACCTAGATGTTAATTAGTAAAAAACTCTTTACAGTGAAGATTTGAATATGATGCAGTATGAAACATTTTTGAAAGGCACTTTTAAACGACACACCTGGTTCTCTGCTCTTCAGTATTTTCCTAATATAGGTCCCTCTCCAGATGGCTTGAATTTTGAGAGCTGCTGCTTCTTCTTCAGATGTGGGAGTTCGGTTCTCCCAGCTACTAAGGGATTTCTCCTCACTGCTCTCTGAAGGAATGGGAGAATGAGCAACATCTACAAAGCTGGAAGTCCTGTAGCTGGCTGTAATTAATTTAAAAAGAAAAAACACCCAAATAAACACAAAATAGCAAGAGAGTGATTTCAAGCATGAAACTTTTATGATGAAAATATCACTCTTGAAATTTTGTTTTTATCATGATAAAATCAGAGAAACTATACTGTATAATTACACAAAGTAAAAATATCAGCTACTTTGCTAATTCCAAGCCCCAAATCATTTAATTTTTCTCTTCATGGACTGCTGTTGCAGGACATTTTATAAAATTACATCTCCCACTGTAATTTCAAAATATTCTTCCAAACATGAACCAAGAGGATTTGATACACTAAAGCCTGACTCTGTATACAAAAAGAGCTTCACAAGATTTTAAGTACTTCTGTCTCTCAATCTGAAAATTTTATTAAGTAATGATTTAAACACCAGTGTTGTTCAAAACATTTTGTTTAGCCTTTGCAAAGGAGCCACGGAATAATGGTAAGATCTATGATAAAGGGAGAGTTCACTTATCTGACTGACTTTCTGCTACCAAGGAGCTTTGAAGTGGAACAGAAATTAGTAGGTTCTGACAGGTTAGCAGTGAGCTCTTTGAAGGCATTCTTGCCTAGAATTAGCATCCTGGGAGCCATCAGCACCAGGACTTTGGGAAGGGTGTGGGGAGCAACGCTTCTAGGAGCCAGTGCCAGGGAGTTAAGTTTGAAACTGCACACATATGGAACAAAGGGAGCAAGACAACATGATAGGAAGGAAACAGTGCTGCAAAAGGAAGTACCAACAAATGAAAAGGAGAAGATCAATCTGCTTGAAAAATGTAGACAACATTGCAGGCAAACAAACAATCTTAAGAAAAGATATTGCTTTCATCAGCCAGATCACACATTTCAACCTAATCTCTTTTACTCAATATTTCTAAATCTGGCTGTGTTCTCAAACCATCCTGTCTCATTGGTGTTGCATTCCCAAACCCCAGAAAACCTCTTTAATACTTGGGGACTGAAAGATTACACAAGCCCACTTCAATAGAAAACACATTAGAACTCAACAATACGAGTGGGACAACCACTTTTATAAAAAAGAAGCATGCAATCACAGAATAATACAGACTGGAGTGGACCACTGAAGGCCACCTGGTCCAATACCACATCCAGAGTGGGATGAATTTAGAATAGGTTGCTCATGTTCTTGAGTAAATGTCCAGTCCATTTTTAAATACTTCCATAACCATGGAGACTCCATAATTTAAGTGGGCATTCTTTTCCAATTTTTGACTAGCCTCATGGTGAAAAATGTTTTCCTAATATCCAACTGGAATTTAACGTCTGTGTACCTCTGGAAAGGTTTTGGTTCTCCCACTCATTCATCATTGTAACACATTTCAAAATGAATTTTTTCTATCTATAAGCTTGTCTATTTTACAATTAAATCACCCAGTGGCAAGATGACTTCTGACCCCACTAATAATTGTTTTCATGGAAGGGAAATAGACTTAAATTTTCAGCATGTGTTTTAGCTCAGAAGAATGAGTTCTGCTGCAGAGCCTACATCCCCCACATAAGGCAAAATAATGTATTATAAAGTAAAAGTTGTATATATATTAACACACATATACATAGATTGCCCTAACAGGTAAGAATATCCTAACATGGAACAGGAATCAATAATATATAAAAGTACACACAAAAAGTATTGGCCTGGTGTTGCCCTATGAACCAGCTGAAAACTTCATCCACTAAGGATGTCAAGTGGACTCCATAGCAAGAAATAAATACCTATGTCTCTAGAAATAAAACATTTCATTTATGAGGATAAAGAATACATGATATACAGTCAATTAAATGTTAAACTGTTTCTGAAAACACAAATATAAAAAATGTGGATGGACTGTCACATAGAAATGAATTCTATTTATAGAAACTGTCAAAAGTTACTGCAGGCCAGGCCAAAACCCAAAAATTATGTGTATATATTCCTAAAGTATATATTTGTAAGGAGTTTCTCTTTAGTTCTAGTTTTTTATACAATGTCATAAGAACAAAAATATTTTTCTTTGCAACATTTAAGTCAAAATAATGAGGTCTAAATTAAATATTCTGATCTTTAAAGGTTTTTTTTTTACTTAACATTTCTCAATATTTTTTCTTATAAGCAGAGAAATGTATACTGTGAAATGCTTTGAATCAATCAATATTGAACTAGTGAATGCTTTAAATCAATCAATATTAAACTAGTGGATGTTTCAAATGTGACATTATGATTGAAAACAGATTTGTCAAAAATCTCTGACATGTCTTAGCTGTTAATCAGAAGACACCCTGCTAATAATAAAACTGAAGCTTTCAAAGCAGCCTATCAAGACTTTGTTCACCATAAAATCACTGCAGTTTTCTTGGAGGCAATGATTTTTTTGAAAAAGGAGTATTTTGCATGTACTCAAGAGGCACTTTACATATTCAACCAAATAATGTCCAACTTTCCCTCACCCCTTATGGGAACTCAAGTTCAAATCCAAAGTGCAAGAAGAAACAAACGTTCAGAATTCTCTTTTCAGTCACACAACACAACTGTATAATCACTCATATTAACCTATGTTTCTGGAGGAGAGAAAAGCTTGTTCTGAAAAAGAACTGAGCAGGAGCAGGACTTCTCAAATACAGTCTCACAGTTAAGATAAGCTTATAGAGAACAGCTTGATTTCTAGATAAAATTTCAGACCAGAAGGTTTTAAGAGAACTGTACACAAAGGGCACTCCACTTCCAACTTCAAAGTTGGAATTTATCCATGAGAAAGAAATGTAACTCTTGAAATGTGCCTAAATGACTGTCAAGTGTTTGAGACTCTTGAAAATCAGTGCCACAGACCTCCACTGGCTCTGCTTGCTCACTATTGGGCCCAAAGAAACCAGGACAAGGTAAACAAAGAACATGTGCAACAGAGAGCAGGAAGGCAGTATTGAACTGCCAACACTGTCCCTTGTGTAACATCATCCTGATATGCTTCCTTTCCCAGGAAGGATGGGATTTTCCTATCCCATCACACACCTCTGTAAATTCAGCACGTCATGACTGCCCAAAGTTCTGCAGGGCCCCTTTGTTCCCTCTCTTTCCAGAATACAACAGAAGAGCCATGCCATGGTGAAGCTCAGCTTCAGATACTTTCATCTTTTTTCGTATGTTCACATGGCAAGGTCCTCCACTTCTTTCTTGTGGTTCTCTGCTAATTGTTCCATGGGGATGGATGATACTTGGCAGACAAATAAATATGACTAGATCATTTTCAGGATGGCTTCTCAGAAATCTTACCAGACATGACCACTAACTGCAGTAAATCTTAATATCCTTGCCCTGGGCAAATCTTGAGATTAATTCAGCACACAGTGCAAAATGAATCTGCCAATACAAAATGGAGGTGTTGTTTCAAAAAAAGCTCAGATTTGACCTGATATACTCACAGACACAGATGACAAAAATATTTCATTCATCTCTTACGGTAGTTTACACTGATGTCTCTTATGTTCCAAAGGGTTACAGCCTCAAGTCTTGACAAGATTTGAGCAATTAACCTGACAATGCAGCAGTGCTAATGTGGGCCTGGGCAATTAGGTGATGCCAATCCTTCTAGGCCTTTCTACAATGCAGTTTTCAAGTGGTTTTTCCTGCTACCTACCTGTTTTTCCTTGACATTTCACTTGGTTTATGCTTTATTTCTTTAGGGTACTGGATGGAACCGAAACAAAAGCACACATTTACTCCAAGGCAACCTTTATTAAGCAGGGCAAAACATCAATAAAGGTCAAAAAACGTCCAATGTCAATAAAACCAAAGAGAAACAATTACCTTTCTGGTCCAGTAGGGATCTCTTGCCATTTAATCCTAGAAAAGCAAATAATTTAAAAGGATATATTGGACACTGGAGGAAACAAAACTGAAACAGAACTTACTTTCTCCATATATTTATTCCGCTTTTTTGGTTCACTGCCCAACTCCTAAAAAATATTCTGTCACAGTGGATTTCATACTTTAGTAATTTATATGAGATCTTTGCTAGAACCTGTCAACTGTGCTAATTATTCAAATCTATTTAAAAAATGTCTTCTATTGCTGACATGTGTTTAAGGTTTTTTTTTTTTGGAATACAGAAATCAGTAGCACAGTCATCTTTAAAAAATATGACAGGTGTTGTTTACTTCAAGTGGTGTGATAAATGTCAATATTCTGACCCTGGTAACATACTCTTGTCATGGGATGCAATTCTCTGAAAAATACCTGATGTCTCACAGAATTGCCATTAGAAGAGAGGAGATTCAGAGGAAAGTTTCCAGTAAAGAGAGACAAGTATATATGCTTGCAAGCGCTTTCTTTAAAGGAGAAAATTATTACAGGATTGTGTCGGTAAAGATATTTGTGTAAATTTTAATTTAGTTTTTTATACTATTTTTTCAGAATAAATGGACTAATCAAAAGAAAGTTAATCTAATTTTGTTTGACCAAGTAGAAACACTTTATTCTGTAAGTTCACAAAAGACAAAGGAAAAACTAAGTCCCCATTAAAGAGCCATCAAATGGTGATCATGTCTCTTCCCACCAATCAGATAAATTACTTTTCTGTTGTGATATGAAACTATATACATAAAGCTTTTATTAGTAAATTAAATGTTAATATTAATAGATTAAAAAGTTACAGAGACTGAAAAATAAGTCCTAAAATGGAAAACAGCAATATATTTGGTTGCCAGGCAAACTTAATTGTAAATGCATATGTCTCTAGCCTGCATAAAAAATGAAGCAAAGAAACAGTGGAAAGAGAATTATCCCTGCTTGTAATAAATATGTTGGCCCTCCAATGGCTCCTCTCAGAGTACGTTCAGGTACACAGCACACCCTAACCACAGGCTGGAGAAGAGGCAGATAGTGCTGTAGCCAGTTCCACACTACATGGATATGAACAGCCAGTCAGTTAGCCAGGCAACATAATAATTTCCCAAATAACAAGCTACAAACAAACAAGCAAGCAAGACAATAAAAATTAAAATACCGCTCCACCCCCAACCAAACAAAAACCTCTGAACCCATCACTAAGAAATAGTTGAACTTTCAATGAAGGTATTAACTTGAGTGTTCCTTCACTCTCATTTTGTGAATAATATATGCATTTAAGGTCTTTTCAGCTGATAATGTGAACAAAAGTGATAAGATGCAGTACATCTGGTAAAAAAATGTAGATGTTTGTTAACGGTTGTCAATACTGATAAATGCAACTCAAGGAAGACAAAGGGCAGTTTTAGAAATTAACAAAGGGTAAACAGACTTTCTGGAACAAAGAAGAGGATCATTTCTATTCTATTCTATTCTGAGATGAGCCTCAGATGTGCTGTCAACAGTAAAAGTCTTAGGCTTAAAAATTCACTGTGCCTACTTAAGCAAGAGAAAACAAGAACAGAACAGGTTGGCTTCCCTGAAAATCAGAATGGGCAGATACATTTGAAGCGATTAGCAATATCAATACGTTACCTGAAAACACAGTGTCGTCCCCAGAAAGATCAGTGTCTTTAAAATCCAAAGTGAAGGATCTGAAGGCAAATTTATACTTGTAAAGATCCTTCTTGTCTAATACATATTTGATCAAATACCAAAATGCATTATTGAAAATCTAAAATCAGAAAGAAGAAAAGCATTCAAAGAATGATTCATTTTTAAAGACTGATTTATACTGCTTCTCATTATTGTTTCAAAAACTGTTTCCCTCTTCTCTTACCATGTATAAATGAAGTCTTTAACTTCCTCTAACAAATACTGTGTCTGAAAATTAATCCCAACTGTAGGACTACAATGCTTCAAGACAATAATCAAGAGAAAACCTGTTTCATGCCTGGCTTATAAAAATAAGAAAACAGGATTTATTCTACAGTGTAAATGTTTATTAAAAACATCCCAGTAGTTTATGTGTAGGGGGTTGATGGCTTCATACCAGAGGACAGAAGAACATAATAATTGCTATCACGACAATGGGAGTTCTAAATTCGAGGTTTCAGAACAGAGACTGATAACTGAATGGAAATGCTTTTGAGATTAGGAGGTGCCACAGCATGTGAGGATTTGACTCTATTTTTATTCTTTTACATACTGATGCTCTTTAAAGAGTAGAAATACTGTCTCTTCCTCCCCCACTCCTAGTAGATGGGAATGTTAGAGTGTGTTTTTCAGAACTTGTTTCATAATCTCAGTTGAAAAACATAGTAACAACTTACTGGAAAAAACATGATTTTTCTCTTTCATTGTCCTTAGTTTAAGATTTTTCTGCTTTCTGGAAACATTTTATGTATTTTAATACTAATAAACATGTCCTTTTTAAATTTGTAAGACTAGGGAAGAAAGAATACAGTGGATTCTTTCTTGCATTCAGAATAATTTTTCACTGTTTGTATTACAGATAGATAATTTCCATATTTTTATTCTTGAATCACTGTTGGTTCAGTGCTTTCCATTTATCCAATTTCTGTCTTTTTATTCTTTTTCAGCTATACATTGGTCTTAGAGGGGGAGAGATGAAGAGATATGTGTGTTTATGACTATAGAATTTTTCTTAAGGTCTGCAAGTTTTGCACATATTTCATATGAGCATATGCATTTAAAATTTGTAGATTCCATTCCTGAGTTCAAAACAATTTTTTCTCCTAGTGGACTTGGCATGGAAATTGCCTCTTTCATGAGTGGTGCACCTTTATTAATTCTGTTGTTTTGCTGAATTTGAGCCTGGTGTCAAACCAACATATAAAAGCACTAACTTAGGTGTTCTAATTTTTAATATTAGTGATTATAAAAATGTTATACCCTTTCTTCTATTCAGTCTTCTAAACTACACAGTCAAAACTGTATGAACTCTCTAGTACTTTGATCAAAGTAAATGTATCTGGAATATATAAACTACTAACTGGAGAAAAATCAAGTTACAGCAATATTATCAACATTTGCATATACATAAAAATTAGTGTATCTTATCTAAAATTTTTTTGTTGCAATCTTTTTATAATATTGGAAGGTTATAGTATTGAGATCTATAGAAAAGCATAATATTTTCATAATGTATCTTTATCATACACACAGAGTAGAAAAGTTAAATAAGAATGCTGCAGTTTCAAGAAACAAAGAAAACCAACTAAAAATACTGTGAGTGAAAGAACTCATTACTGCCTTCAGTAATACAGGCTGCAATACTGTTTTCCTGTTCCATCAACATTAGGCACAGAAAGCAACCATTAGACTTTTCTGTATTTCAGGTACTATCTTTCAAATTCAAAATGAAGTTGTAATATAAAAATAGCTCATGCTTTCTGTCCCAAGGCATGCTAAACTAGATTGACAAAAACAGACTCAATTTAGAACAGGCTACTCTGTGCACATTGGAATTTTTCTTATTAAACGAAGATAATTATCACACAGTTGCAAGTCATGTCATTTGGGCTTATACTTTATAATGAATGCCACATTCAGAGCATGCAGGTAGTCCTTATTAAATGTACAGGCATTGTTTTGAAGAGGATAATGAGAATGTTAAACAGTTATCCAGCTTCTGTAGCTTTTAGATATGCAATCATTAAAACTGTTTGTTTACCTTGACGTTTTCTTTAGCCATTTTAGTACCATGGAGGCCAGGAGGACAATGAGCTACTTCCAGTTCCTTCAAGGCTTTAGGAAGCTCATCCTTACTGCTGAAATTATTTATCACATTTCCAACAGCTTTCAGGATAGCTGTAGCCTGTTCTATAAATCGAGAGCTCTCCTGGGGAGAGAGAATAAACCATTGTTAGAAAGATTGCTTTAAGATTTTCTTTTGTTTTCCTTCTGGGCTGTGACAAAATACAAGCTTTTTTTTCTGTGATGAAGTGCAAAACTTTTCTCAATTCATGCAGTTGTTAATAATATTATAAACTGTAAAATCACTTATGTCTCTGATATTCAAAAGCATATAAAATTCTCACTGATTTTAGCTAGCAAAATAAATAACAGGCACCATAAGATATATCTATTCATTTTTTTTTATTTTTCCTATATTATTGGCCCTAGGAAATTTAATCAAAGGGAAGATCCATATCTTTCTACTGCAGTGATAAGAAGACTGTCAGCTGTAGTGCTCAGCATATTCTGGTATAAAAAGACAAATTAGTATTTGTATCCTGCTGAAAACAATGATCAAATACGTGCTGCCTAAAGCATCATTAATCTTCGTCAAGATTTCTGTGCAAGAATGTGGACACCTTCCTGGAAGTGACAGTCTGCAGAGAAATTGCTGTCTTCAAAAAGAAGTGCAGAGAAGACCCAAGGATAAAATTCTGCTTTATTTTCTTGATGAGAAATAGCTTTTCATCCAAAAATTGAAGGCAAGGGGATAGTATAGCCACAAGATATTTTTAATGTCCCAACTTCTTATATTGACACTTCTTTACTACAATAAATGTGATAAATTTTCACAAGCTGTTTTAGTGCTCTAGTATTAGGATCCAAAATCCACACTGCTATTTAAAATTGCTGTTACACTCACCTTTTAAAAGATTTTTGCATAAATGTTCTCTAGAAACTATATTCCCTCCCCTCAGGGACCTCAGCAAATATTTGAGCCTACTGCTTGCTAAGGAAACCTTAAAAATATGGATGACAGTGGTATCTGTCTGGATTATAGACAATGAAAAAGAAAAGCTGTAGTAATTTCTCCCCTGGGCCTCTTTTCTCAGCTATGAAAAGTTGTTTGATTAAATTGCTCATTTTAGATATAAAAGCTGGTCTGGGACCCAGTGAGTAATATGCAATCGCATGGGACAAAACATACTTTACTGATGTGAGAATTTATTTAATAGGCAGGTATTTTTTAATATCAATTAATATTTATACATGTATTTTATGACATGCCTCAAAAAGTGAGTTACATGCTACCTCGACATATGTATTTCAACAAGAGTATTTTTCACATTTTATGTTGCTCTTCTATGTAAACCACAATACTACCCAATGCTAACTTACGTATTTATGTAACTTCTGCAATATGCATCCAGTACCTGTTGTACTGAAAACCACGTGTCTTTAATGCCCTAATCAATTTCATATTAAAATTAATACTATACCATCGAATATAATAACTCTAAATGGAAATCCAATACTACTTCACTTTAATTAATAGTCAGAAAAACTGTTATCACAATGTTTGATTAGTCATTACGCACACCTTCTGAAGAGCTGGCATCACAGCATCCTCTTCTCCAAAGACACATGGCACCATGCTACACAGATGAATGTGGTGCCCTACGGGACAACTTACTGTGAACAGCAGTATGTGTCGCCTGCAATCAAGAAAAAAACCCAAAACAACTGTTTTTTTAATTGCAGCCATTCTTAAGTTTTTCCTTTCACGCATTTGGTAATGTCATTGTCAGAATTGCATTTAGCTGGAGAAGCTTATCCAGGCCACAGCTTCAAAGTGTTAACCAGAGATCCAGCAGTGAGAGTAGGAAAGGAGAGTTAATGCCCCCCACACACATTGGTGTTTTTTAATTTCATCTTCTTTTGACTGAAATTTAAATGCCCCCTAGTGACTAACAGATAGTGGAAAGAGAATGCCTTCCATGCTTACCAAGTGACTTCTCTTTCGGAATGAAAAGGGGAAGTGGTCAATAAGCCCAT
This sequence comes from Orthonyx spaldingii, assembly GCA_013397795.1. Classification (NCBI taxonomy): domain Eukaryota; kingdom Metazoa; phylum Chordata; class Aves; order Passeriformes; family Orthonychidae; genus Orthonyx; species Orthonyx spaldingii. The sequence goes on from VZTJ01004901.1 coordinate 656,204, forward strand.
TTGTCTACCAAACTATTTGTAAATTAAATCTGACTGCAAGCCTCCTGTCTATGACTGGAGTAGAGGAAATCAAATGTGGGAAGTTTATAAATTTGACCTGATGGTATCTCTGTTAGCTTTGAAATTTAGCGGTGCAAAAAGATACACATTTTTGGCCTCTCTAAAGTACAGAGAGAAACAACTTTTAGAAACTACACTAAGAAAACATATGTGAATGCAGAACTAGATGTGAATGCAGTCTACAAACAATAATAACTATTCCAGTTTTAGTCTGAATCAAAACAAATAAAGAGCACTATTAAAGATCTTTGATTTAATTTCAGTATGCTAGTGTTGTGGTATTTTCTTTCTATGCCTATTTATTTGACACCTTACTTAACTAAAAAAAATAGTTTCATCTCTTTGAGATTAAACTGGTGATTTTCTCTTCTTGGATAAGTAGAAGGCCTCAGTGAATTAGTCAGGAATGTTAAGCTTATGACAAGACATAAAGATGTCATTTTCCTGGTTTCCCTGGAAGGGTTTTCAGAAAATAACATGTCAAGGGCTCTTGCTTTTTACCTACTTATTTTTTTAAACAATCAGCCAATGCCCCACACTGAATATTTAGAGTTACATGCAAAGAAAAAAAAAAACATATTAAGCAGTGTGTGAATGGGAAGTTAGATATGCAAGACTTCATGGATAATGTTAGAATTTCTTCTGTCATGTTTCATAAATCCTTTTTCAAGAAAAGCATGGAAGCCTCCTATGGTATAATCATGCTTTTACAGTTCCACTAAAAATACTAATTCTTACATTTTTCTTGCTACTCCAGAGAACATTTTAAATCAGTCCAGTTAGAAACATTTCTAAGTAGGAATTTGTAGGAATTTAAATCTATTTTTTAGCAAGTTAGTGTGACTTTTCTTGTTAAATGCTCTTAAGTAAGAGTAAAGAACTCAAAATCTTTATAAAAGTTTTGGTAAATTCACAGCAATTTGGTAGTCTTACCAAATCCTAGCTATCAACCATTTTGATAGCTCCAAAAACTTATGGTTTAGGAAATAAACTCTTACTGTGTTACTGTGCAAAGCAAACGATCATTTCAAGCCTTAACTGAAGAGTCAGGGTAGAAATGAAGCCTCATACATACCCAACAGGAAGATTTACCATGGTAGCTTTGGTTGCAGATGTATGCATCTTTAACACAAGTTCTCCAGGAGTTACAGATTTCCAAGAGAAACGTTCAACCCTCAGCACACCCATTGAACATTCTTGTTTAGTACCTAGATTAAGAAAATAAAATAAAACAAAACAAAATATAACCCAGACAATATGAGGAGAGTCAATAACAATAAAATTCAGACACACCTATGCAGAATCTGTAGCTACTTCTCAGTTATTGAAGTCTTCATTTAGGCTTTGCTAACACAGAAAAAAAACAGTCATTTAAAATGCATTGGTGGTACAAAACATGGCTTATTTGAACTATTTTCTGGAAAATAGCGGTTAAAAGAATGTGTTATTAAGATGTATTCATCAGACACCTTCCAAGTCACTTAGGCTGCTGTAAAACTCCACACAAATCCTTTCTGTCCAGATACAAAGGAAGCAAACAGCCATAAAAACTTATATTCATTTATATTTACAGCTTATTGTTGAATTATTTTAAGAAAATGGTCCGTTTGGTTTTTAAAGCTTCCTTTTGGTTCTTTCTACTCCACTCTAGATATACTAAAATTACATCCATGTCCAACATTTAAATATTTGATTAACCTTAGCCAACTGCCATAAATGCCTTAGCTTTCCTGAATTCCATTCTGTGTTTTTCTTGAAATACAAGGGATTTCTATATAAATTATTCAAGTTGTTAGATCTTGAAAAAGCCAGCTTTAAATGTACTTGAGAGCTTATTGTGAACCAGTTTAAAAATTATTTCAGAAATATACCTTGGTTATATTGCTGTTTTTGCTGCATTATGATCAGCTAAGGCATAAAGTAGCTTGCAAGAAAGGAATCTGTAGAAAAGAAATCCCAAGAAACACAAGGAAATCCATTCCAGAAATATACAGATGAAAAGCTTGCAGCAAATCATAATAAACAGTGAAGGGAGGAATCCTTTCACGAAAATGTTCATCATCAATATGAAATAATGACAAAATATTGCTTGAATATTAGTATATTTCTTAAAATCAATTTGACTATTTCAAACTATTACTAAACTCTCAAACTGTGTCCAAGTGCACAATAGACAAACGTAACAGCACAAACATATCCAAGAATGGGAAAACACAACATTAACACGTACTTTTCCATGTTGGCCTTACCTTCAGTAACATACCAGTGTACTAATGCAGAAAAGCTAACCAGGATTTCAATGGGCATCAGACTGTCCACAAGTAAATAATAGAAGACTTGGTCATCGGTAGACTGTATAGAAAAATGGACATTTTTTCATCTTTCATTTTCATTGAATGCTGTCCAACTGACATTATACAATGTAGGACTAAGATTTCAGATACGGTGACCTCAGCTATGGTATGGAAAGTAAGCAATTAATTGTCACTACTTCTTTCAAATTTCAGACATCATTTAAGCCCAGAGTCTCATGCTGCATGTGTAACAGTGTTCAGCTAAAAGATAAAAGGAAATGGAACAGTTTCTTACAGGAGAATATATCTACTTTTATATTATAATTGTCATATGCACCTCAGTGTAGTAGTTGTACTTGCCAAACAACAGTTAACAGAAGACCAAAAAGTTGGTTTTGTGCTGCAACATTCGATTCAAATTACTTACAGAAAGCTTGAAAGAAATAAGTAGTCTTTTAATTTGTAGATATGAGTGATCCTCCCTCATAAAGGGTTTTTTTTCCTACAAAACTCTGTGGGGGCAACATCTTTTACTCTCAACTTTAATACATAATTCCTATGCCATTATTAGAAATTGTAGAATGATTCTACTATTCCTAGAAATTCTTCAAAATCTAATGGTGAATGAGCTTCTTTCCTCAGAATTGTTACAGCACATGTCTTCCTGGATATTCCAGAGTAATATAAATCCATTTTTTGCATTTTTGTCTTCCTATCATAATATGAAAATGCTCTTTTATCAGCATGATACAGAATTTACCTAATACTGTAAACATCTCATCTCTTTCAATGTATGAAATTAGAACAGTTTTACAGCAAAGGGTTAGGTTTTTTTGGCACAAGAGCATGCAGGCTTACATGGTGTTATTGCTGATTATGGCTTATGAAAGCATATCATGCAGTCATTAGGAAAATTTCTTGTGATGTGATTACAGAGAGGTGGGAAATTGCAGATATACTACAATTATGAAGCTTAATCCACGTAGTGAACCTTCTCAGTACAGGATTTTACTGAAGTTCACGCCTGGAGTTTACATTTCAGTACTCTATAATTACTTCAGATACACTATAATATAAGAGCTGGAACAGGTTATTCAAGCATGTTGAATAACCTTCTGGTAATATGAACTAATGGCAATTTTAGAGAAATTCCATTATTTCAATGTAACTAAAGAGTATTTCTAAATCCCTGTAACAGGATTCTGTAAATAGCAAAAGGACTTAGCATTTAAAGAAAAAACAGAGGGTTATGCTAAACAGACTCACGATTTGTGTTTTAGGTGACAGGTGAAGATGAAGGAGAATTGAAGGGCAAATTCTGTAGCTGAATCACCATTAAATTCAATTTAGACATCAAATTGTTAAAAGGTAGTTTTAAATCAAAACAAAGGGCAGATGGAGATCTGATTCACTATCAGTTTTCTTTACATAAGACATTTTTTTGTTATTGTGCAGCAACATTCCACAGCATTTTTTCCTTGTCTTAAACAGACATATATATATAATGCTGAATATTTGCTTGCAAACGTACATTTGTATTGACTACAGTAATCTTAATGCATTATTATTTTTCAGTAATAGTAGTTCTACATGATCCACCAATATCCTTTAGGATATATGTATTATCTAATTATATAAGACTTTGACAAAAAAAAAGCACAGTACAGTCATTTACCTTAAAAGATGTCTTCTGATAATTATAAAGATATGTATGTGGCTTGTGGAAAACATACAGCTTCCTAAGAAGAAAATAAATTTGAAATATAAGATATATATGACCATTACAAAATTATCAGTATAAATTACATAGTTTAGGTAAATGTCTATTTCATAGCACAAGACATTAATTTTACTTTCATAAGTCAGACTCCCAGCTATTTCTCAAAAATGGTTCAACATTTTTAGATACAAAAAAAAGTGAATAAAATTAATCTCCAGAGAAAGCAGCTGAAATGAATTAATGTATTTACTGCATTTCTACACTTTTTCATTGGAGGTCAGGTCACTAATTCGCTTATTTTCAATCTATACATGGTAACATGCTAATATTACTCTAAAACTTCCATGCCCACCTGAAAATTAATGTAATGAAGTTTTATATAAAGTGTAACTGTAAGGAATGACTGGTTTATATAGTCTATTATGGTTTTTTCAGTTCTGTGCTGTTTGCAGACCTTCAGAAAGCTATGTAGTTCCTGGCAACAATTTTTTCTGATTTTGATTTTACCAAGGGAGACATAAATGGCTTCAGCTTCAACTGAGGAGGGAATCAGATGCAAATCAATGTTTTGATTACTCTGAAACTCCACAGGGATCTACTGCTGACACATCAATTCCTACAAAGACTAAAATATTTCTCACTTGTCAAAGTTCATATGAGCTATGAACATTCATCTTATTTTCACTTTATCTGAGATGTAGGCATGTCAGAGAAGGAAAAGCTTTCAACTGAACAGACAGATAAAATGAAAATCTTAGGTGTCTAATTTCTTCTGAGGGATAAATTCTTCAAAGGTCAATCAAGATGCTCTGTTAACAGCTACTTTTTTTTTTAGTTGACTGTGAAAACAAACTCTCACTCATTTAGAGATAAGAAACTGATAAATGCTTTATACGTTAATTAATATTAATATTGGTCTACAAAAGGTCAGCAGTGCTTTAACATTTGGCTAACAAGTCAGAAAGTTCACATTTCACATTCTCTCTGTATGACACTGTGAGCAAGAGTTTTAAAGGAAATTACATTGCTTTTTTTTTCTGAATGCTCTATCTTCCTGGACCTGGGACTACCTAAAAGTAGCAGGCAAATCTTAACAAGGCCTAAAGTGATCTACAACTTTTTATTCCTAAAGTTCCTGTACTGCTGGCTGGTATAAAAGTTATACATTCTCCTTTAGAGAGTGAGCAGAGTTTAATATCTGCTCAAGAAAACACTCATTTATGAAAATAGGAGTTTCACAAAGAAATCTCAGTTACACATTCAAACGAAAAAAGAACTGAGTGAATTTTCTGTGATAAAATAACTTCTCTCAGCAATCTTAGAAACTCTAAAGGATATGTATTGTACCAGACTCCTTAAATCTGAAAGACAGACGCTGAAGATATGATGCTACAAGTACACCAGCTTTTTTTATGTTTTCAGAGGCATAAATACCTTGGAATTATAATGAATAGGGAGTGATAAAAACACCTAATTGATCACGCAAAGCCATGCTGATGGCAACAGATTTCAACAACTTCGTTTTGTCTTTAGAACTGTATTGTTCTGATGCAGACTATGTCTGCCCAGGGCCTCGTGGGTCATAAAAGGACCTAATGGCTGCAACACGCCATAACCTACAATCTTCCACCCCAGCTGCAGTCTGACAGCTGCTTTATGGAACTGATGGTTGTGTTCTCCACTGTATGCTGGAGGACACACTCAAGGCACAGAGCAGGGCTGCAGCTACAGACCCCCTGTCACCAGAGACCCTAAGTCTGGTCTGAGGACCAGCCTTGAAGCCACCCTGAAAGGCAGAATAGTTATACAAAGAAGATCTGTGAGAAGATGCAATTTTTATATGGTCACATTTTGAATTTTACCATTGTTATACTGTCTATTGTATAGAATAAAACCAAACCCTCTATTCCTTACTGGAAACAAACACAGAAGTCTTCAAAGGTAATCCAGGTTTCCCTGGAAACTGAAATATTTTCTGACTCTGTATCTTCCTTTGATTTAGCCCCTGTCTGGCTCTTCAGATCAGTATCAGCTCTTTCTGACATTTGTTTTGCATCTAAACTGATACTCTCATATAATTCATCTGCAAAGATAAAAAGACACACAGAGCAAATACAGTGACAATATGCAAGTTAAAGCAGTAACATTCTTAAAAATTATCCTAAAATTACATGGAAATTACCCATACATCAGTTATTATGCATACAGTTTAAAAATAAAAGCTATCCCCCTAACCTAAAGAGCTCAAATGATGACTGTATGGAAATCTAGTGTTTGTAGTTGCAACTGCTTAAGTAGTCTGCCTCAATAAACTCATTGAACATATTGAACTGTGCCCTAGAATCTTCAATATCATCTTGTTAGGTACACATACATATGATTTCTGCAAATTCATCTATATCAAGAAAAATACATCTCCTTGGCCAAAGCTCCTATTTAGTGAAAGGCTAATGAGGCACTATTTTACAACCCACAGAAAAAAATACACAGAAATGTGGAGGCCACAAAGACCTATCCTTTCCTCTAGTATTTAATACCCCCTATGATGCTACTCACACAAATCAGTCTTAACTACTTCTAAACAGAAACAGATTTGAACTAGATTACATGAATTTTCTTGTAGGAAAATCAGAACTAAGGTCAAATTCATACCAAAATATAAACACAGACATATGTAGAGAGATTTTGCAATCACTCAATACCTTTTTGTGTTGTAATGTTACTTTCTCTGCATTTATTCTGTGAGATTCCTATAAATAGTTACTGAAAATGTTTTACTTGGCCCAAGAAGAAATTTTGAGAATAGCTCAGCAACTGAGAATAGAAGAACTGAACAGCTATTAATTCAGAATGCTTGCTGAGGAAAAAGATGAGGTAATGTTCAAACATAAGGTATAACAAATGAGAAAGCTATCAGAAACATACATAATTTATATTTAAATGTGCTTTGTAATATTTCATTATCACCAAGACACACACAGCTAATGTGTGGCTAATGTGTGGCTAATGTGTGGCTCTGAATTAGTTTGCAACTATTTTTCAAGAACTGAAAGAAATGCAATACAAGGAAAGCCACCAAAGGCCTTTTTCCTTTCCTTCAACTACAGAAAAACTACCTGAAAGCTGAAAAATCTAGACTTTTTCTTCAGTTTAAGTTAACATGGGTGTTAGGCTTCCAGAAAAATAACTACAGTGCTCTATTTTTAAGAGTCTCTTATTTTTCCGACCAAATCCTTCAAACATTCAAAGTCATTTAAAAAAACGAGGTATTCATTTTCAAAAAATCTTGAATACTCTTCAAACAGTGCTGTAAAACACATTTCAAAGGAACACTCATTAAAATGAAAGTTGGTTTTGTTGGGTTTTTTTTGCCATTTTTCAGAAGAAAAAAAAAAGAAAAGAAGACCGTTATTCACAGTTCTTAAAAAAGAACTCTGTGTACAAAATCCACTGTATTTTCCTGGAGAGTAACTTATGAGAAGTGTTTGAATTTTTTTGAATACCAAACTGAAGATTTTACTCTATGTAATTATACATGCTATTACCAGTTCTTTGAAATCTTCCTGTAAAACCTACACGCATAAATAAGACTGCTGATATACGTACATGAGGACTGACACTGACGCCAAACAACACGGGAATGGCAAAAGTCTGGCTATAAACTTCACACACACTTACCTTTATTGAGTCCCTCTGCATTTTGTTGACACAAGGAAATGGTCTCCTATAACATGAAAAATCAAAACAAGAAGAAGTAATGATGGTGGCTATAATCTTGCATTATTTTGTTCGAGAAAATACTCAATTTCAGGGCAGTCCTTCTAGAGACAGAGGAACAAGCTGGTAAGTTATCATCATGGCTGTGGGCTGGGTTGTTAAATGAAAAATAAAAGCAGCAAATTTCATCATAATACCTACACATGTATCACCAATAGAAAGACTGATATTTTTCCTGAGAAGTACTTATGATCTGGAGTCTGAGATAAAAGCTGTTTCATAAACCTACCACTCCACTATTAAAACAGTGTTCTTTGATATTACTGAGTTTTTGACAATAAAGTAAGTTTTATTCTATGAACTAATACTCCTATTCTACAACCAATTCAACTTTTTTCTGTTTCCATTCTTGAAAAATATATGGAGGGCTCCTTTTCCAACAAGCATTTCTTGCTGTGCAAGTGACAGTACACAACTGTCATTAGCACCAGCATCCTTGATTATAATAGCATCTTTTGTTTTCTATCACTGTATAAATAAAAAGTAGCCTCTCTTTTAATGTTTTTGGCAAAGAATTTTATCCTGGTTAACCCCAACTCCAAGCTAGAATAGCTGAACTAATATGAATTCAATACAGCTGCTTACACTTGAAGTTGAAATGAAATTAGCCAGCCTTTCAGAAAGTCCACTTATTAAATTTGAAAAGACAGGGTCTTTTTCCTTGAAGAGAATTAAAATCTTTTATTTAAAAACATGTGCCTAGTCATCCTTCTTTCTGACTGCCCTCTTGTCTGCAATATGACATACACTGAAAAAGAGTCACTTCTCTTTTTTTTGCTTAATGAGGCTGAGCAAGAGAAAGAGATTGCCAAATTTCCAGTTTACTTCCTATTTGAATGTGGTACTATTAATGGCTTAGCTGGACTAGCTTTGCCTTTGCAAAGATAAATATTAAAGCCTAAAAATGCTATTACAAACAAATTTGCAAACTTCCTTTCATCCCAGGTCTCCCTTTACCTAGATTTGTCACCCTTCTCCCACTCAAACGTCTCATATATACGCTCATACATCTTTGCGTGTGTCAAAGGTGCCGATGCTGAAGCTGGTAGCACTGACCTGGCCAGCAGCTGGACACACACAGTGATTTTCTGTTCTGCACTTCAAAGAGGAGCTGTAGGAACTATGCTGACTTGGAGCTACTTTTATGCTGTTTTCAGTACAAACAAGAAATATATTTTGAGGGGCAGACTGACATAATTTAGAGAGTCTGAGTTAGACTGCATGGCAGGTCACAACAGTACCTAAATCTTGCACAAGGTCATTGTGCTGGAAATCCAGGTCTGCCTCAACCCTCCTAGTACAGACTACCCCGCACACATTATATGAAGGCACCTGTTAATGTTTCCTTAGAAGAAAACCTTACCGTCTCACACTTAATTTCTGGCTGCAGTAAAAATCTTCCTGCAGCATCTTACAGAATCTCTATGGGCTCAGGACATGGGAACTGGCTCAGGAATCTCACCTCTGGGAAAATTTTAGGTGTTTGATATTCTTTGAATTAACAGATGAAAGAGCTGAGCAAATAAACTACAGATTTAAGAGTCTCTATCCCAAAACTGGAAGTAGCAAATACTTTAATACACATAATTTAACTGTAATATTGTTTATTAAGGGAATTTGAAAGTCAAAATTTTCACAGCACAAATCTGAAATTCTATTCTTGGGGTTTTTTTTTAAATGTTCATGAGTCAAAGCTGGGGACAAATGTAATATTAAGAGCAATTAAGAGAAAAATTAAAACACTGCAGAAATTGTTAACATTTGGGTTAAGAATTTAGTAATTGAAATATACTGCATTTTACAGTTCTTTTTTAGATTAATTTCTTGGTTTTCTATATCAAATGAGCTGAAAAGGACACTTTAGGATCTTGCAAACATCCGTGTACTTCAGCTCCTGTTTCTAGAATTGTGTATACACAACTGCTCCAAACAAGTCAAGCTGTGATCCATTGTCATGTCACACTGACAGTCATGTCTCACCATGTGGGTCTGACAAATCACATGGACTATCTCTTCCTTTTAAACTGTGACTTCAGAAGTACACATGCACAGAGCTGTCATATTTCTGCATGTGAGTCCCCAACTTTCAAGATTCCAATATTACTAAACTTCTTGTAGGAGTTACAGGATTTACCAAACAGACACATGTCAGCTGCACAATTTATCAAGTTTCTTCTCAGAAATCCTGGGCATGTCCAAAGTATAAAAAGTATGAGATCTACTGTATAAGCCTTGGAGACTGCAACATCTGTACAACAAGTCTAGCACTTTCTGCCCAATATACTGTTCATGGACAGCACACAGGATCCATGCTTCCAGTATGAACATGAGGTAGCTTAATATAGAGCTACTTTGTCAGTCCTAACAGTTGGCAGCAGGAAAGCCTGGAGAGATACAGAAAATCCTCAAAAACTGTGTCAACAAAATTTCCAGTAAAGAAGGAGGATGTGCCCTGGAAAATCTGGATGCTTAGTAACTTCATCCAGTCTGAGCTGGGAAACCAGTCTAACCATAGCTGTGTAGAAGCTCCCATAGGCTCAGTTATTCAGTTTTTGGAGCACAAACATAACACAGTCAAAAGCTGTCTGCTTTTCTAATGGTAGAGGATATGTTCATCTACCAAACCTCACTGATTTTGAGACAATTGGAGTGTGAAGAACGCTCTCATTCTTTTATACTATTGGCTTATGTACCGTGCCTAAGACTTTGGCACAGAAAGAGAAAATAAAGGCATTTTTCCCCCTTAATGAACACACATTGTCTGAAAAGTCAGCTCTGCTGCCCCAGTATCTGATAAAGAAATAAATTAGAAAAGACTTAGATCCAGCTGTGAAACATGGAATGATGCACATAGACTCTGGGAGAAATACTAACTGTTCTTTCTTCAGTGAATGCCAAATCTGAATGAAAATTGTAAGGAAAATACTCTGGTTAACTTAATCTAATTTATCATCTATTACATTTCATAGTCATTACTTCATATTTGTAAAAATAGTGGTAATTCATAAATTTATAGCTATTTTGTTACTTTCAAGGATTCATTCATAATTCCAGCCTCCTTGCATTAGCTATATTTTTATTTTATTCAAATCTACCAAATAATATGTTTTAAAATTTATCTTATATTCTTAAAAAAGCAGTAGCCTTTTCTATTGTAGAAATGATGCATGGCAAAACTTAACACACCAGCTTTTCCATGAAAAACACAAGTCTTCTTCAAAAAATAAGCTCTCTGGATATAACTGCAGGTGAAGGAATAAAGTTTCAGGTACTTTATTTTTAAGATTAAAAATCCATTTCAAATCCTTCAAAATGACAAAGATGACGAAAATATTTCTTAAGATCTAACCCTGTATTAAATTTCTAGGTTTGATGTTGACCTGAGAGCTATATCATCAAAGAGTTTTGCATCTACAGTCATTTGGACACAGTCTTTTTTTTATTCCTCAGTCACTGTGCTCACTAAATGGAATATCAGTTCCTATTTTAGCTGTGATGTGAGAAAAGGCAAAAGAAGTGGGTTTTGAAAAAAGGCAATGTTACAAAAGAACAAACATCTGCAAAGTTGTGCACAAACTGAGGTATAGGAATATCTTAAAAATACTGGATTAACAACTTGGCATCTCTTTTATTCAGTCTCTAATGTCGAAGCTGCCCAATATGTATATGCAAGAAGATAATCGTGGGCCCATTGAAGTGTCTCTATACCACAAATGTCTAAATGCCTCAAGTCTCTCTTCTAATTCATGTGCCTCATACGTCATGTGCAATTTTCCCTGAAAATAATAAGCAGGGAATTTCCATTTTATGCAGGTTGGAGTGATTTTCAAAATGATAAAATTTGCAAAGAAAATACATTTTTTTTATTTCCTACCTTGCCCTCCTGTTGACTCAATACCAATTCACTGCACTTATGAAATACAACACAAGAAGGATCAGAGTGAATGGCACAACAGTCTGTAATGTTTATGGGGAATATGAAAAGAGCACACAACAGAGCATGCAAATTAAGTAAACTGGTATCAGTTGCACAGCAGAAAGGTAAGACTGAGTTTAAATATACAAATGGACAGACTGAAGTAAGAAAACTGAAGGAAACATGAACATTAAAGAACAAGTTTTTGTGTTTGTGTCACAGGGAGAGAGTGGAGACTTTAACGCTTGCTGTAGAAATTAGCACTGCCAGGGAGCTTGACACTGAAGAAGCCATGAAGAGAAATATGAGTAAGACGCTTAAGATGTATGAGTACACTGATCGGGTCATTATATTAAAATATCTAGTAGCCATTGCACATACTGATGGTAAACATATTTGGATTCAATTTTCTTGCTTTGCATTTCCTCAAACAGAATGCATAAAGTTTTATTCTCAATGGAATTGGAGATAACTTCTATCAAAAGATGCATCATGATGAAGAATATTCAAGTAGCCTTTTGAATGGCAGATCTACAACGAAACACTACTCCAGGATAATCTTTTCCTCAGAAGTGTTTGACAAAATTAGTGCTGCATAAAACTGCAAGATTGTGCAATTTACATATGATGACGGGTTTGTTTTTTTCTGCCCACAAAATACTTTCACATGTATTTCAGTGTGTCCTACACTTATAAATTACTTCGCTTCCTATTGAACAAGAATAAAAGAGAGCCTCTCCATTAAAGAATTTGGCCCTGTATTATGGAGTTTTTAAACAAAAAATTAACAAAATGCATTTTCTTAATAACAGTGATTCAAGATCAATTTAATTACCTAAAATAGATATTTTAAAAATATTTTTTCCTAATGCAAATACAAAAAGCTTTCAGGACTATAAAATCAGTGAATGGGAAAGTCAGAGAAAAAAAAAAAGAAGTTTGAAAAATTCAATAATAAAGCATTTCTATTTTTTGGCATGAGTACTTTGGCGACAAGAGGGATAACGGCATATCTTTCAACTTCATATTTTTCAAAGAAGGTACATTCAGCTCCTAAAATTTTGTCTTTCATGTATCACTAGTCTCTGTTTCTGTGACAACAGACCTTAGGAACAGTGAATCAGATATTCAGTAATGTTACCTCATGCAGTTTGCATTGGAGTGAATTGAAATATGCCAATTTAAACTTGCCGAGCATCTGGCACAGCAGCTGACTGAATTTCAGTCAGCTTAATGCATAAAACTGCTGTATCCCAAAGATTTACCAAATCTGTATCAAAGGTTTTAAAGCAGATGTCTCCTGACTAGCAATCACACAGTTTAAAATGGAGACAAAGTTATTCACATTCAGTATATTACAATATAAAATTCTAAAAAATTAGCAATAATCTAGTGAATTGGAGTTATCAAAGTTTCTCTTTCAGTGTTTGTTTTTTTAATCACTAATTGACTTGTTTTTAAAAAGTATATATTGCTACTTCAAGTTTTAAAACTACAGAAAGGAAGCTCTCCCACCATGAATTTGCCAGAGGTATCCAGATAATTTTGTTGATGTAAAGATATAATATGTCAAAAAAAAGAAGATTGTTCTCCAAGTTAAAAACCGCTTTTTTTCCCATCTGTAAAACAAAGTTCTACTTGCATACTTTAGCTATTAACAGGCATAGAATTTTCCATCTGAGGTTTAAATTGAGGTTCAAAGTAAAGTTCATCTACAAGTTAATTAGCTGCTTATAACTTCTTGCATTCCACATCTGAATCAGACTGCCCTCAGCCTACATCACATTCATGCCTTCTTCCAACCATTCCAGTTTCATCAGTGTCTCTCTTTCATGTATTTTCATACTCGTCCTTGTCTCTCCTTGACTGCATGTCCTACTGTGATACATCAGCCTTCTAAATCACTCTTGGACTAGGGGAGAAAGTCTAAGGGATGTTTCACACTGCTTTGATGCTTCCAGCACATAAACTTATATTAATTTGCAACTAACCAAATCTGTCTTTGTACACCTAGAGACTGAAGTAATGAAAGCAAAAATTATTATATACTATAAGATGTTACTTACAGCTCCTTTTTACCCTGCTGCTTTTGTAATGATTTTTGTACAATGCCATTATTAAAAAGACTTTTAAAGGCAAAGTACTATTGAAGTACTAATTAGGCTATTGTTCATAAAATATACACAAAATACTGAATAGCTAAATATATCACAGAATCACAGAACAGATCTATTCTATTATAAAGTATTTGTCTTCACTGCATAATTGCCTTACTTTAAAACCATTAAATCCACTAATGATATCTACACATGTACATTATCTAAACACACAGTCTAGATATAGATCTGAAATATAAAAATGGTATGAATGTACTCTGCAGAGGAAACTTAAACAGGCACTCCAAAATTTACATAGAAAACTACTTCTCATTCATTTCAAAATTTACCAAAATAAATTTTGTTTTCTTTGTTCATGAAGGTCATGAACTATCCCTAATAGTAAGTCATTTTTCTTCAAACACATTTTTTAACCCTACAGAGAGGAACTACTCATCAACCTAATACCATAAATGTTACCCCCAATTATATTAATCAGTTTGTCCCAGAAAATGATAATAGAAATTTTAAAACAATTAGGCCATCTTTACTCCTGGACTGCGTAGATAAGGACTTGGTTGCTGTTTTTCCTTTACATAGCACTGTGGATGAATATATTTTACAACTTATTTTTATATTGTAATGACATTGAATTTAACATATATTGAAGAAGTACTCACTCTTTACTTAGGAGAGAAAATAAATTTAGTGAGAAGAACTGTAGCAAACATTTACATATTGAAACATTACCTTCCCCAAAAGATAATTGGATTATTAAATCAGATCCAGATTTTGAGTATAATATAAAGCACTTGTATGTTGCCTAGACTGCCTTTTCTCTCAATTTTCTTACAGTCAAAAGAGAAATGCTATCAAATGGTCTTCTGAGTAGCATTTGCTGCAGTATGTATGAAATTGAAGAGATGCTGGCACTGCGACTTTGTGGTTTTTTCTAGGCATTGAGCAAATGAAATAAATTCAGTGGAGCTCTGTTTGTTTGTTTTTAAGTATTTAGTCTTTATTTCTCTATGTTGCCTATTATTTCCCTATATAAAATATTTTTTCGTTAAATGTTGTGTTGTTCAGAAACTCTTTGAAAGTATCATTTTTTCTCTGTTAAGCATGTAAGATTTAAACACTAGAAGGAGCATTTTGCTAAAGATTTATCTAAAAGCAGACTTTAGTACCATATACACACTCCAATTTAAAAACAGAAACAAGAAAAAAATTCAGTAATTACAACTTTCTAAAGTCATCCTAGTAATGTTTTATTACACTCAGGTAAGATTCATCTTATCTGTCTTGGAAAATTACAGTTGGAGACTTCTACCTAGTAATTAGCATTGGATTGGGTGGTTCGAGCCAACTTGTAGTCAGTGCTGCATCTAGTGAACCTGTTTGGAGGAATGTCATTCTCTCACAAAGTTGCACAGGAAGCCTGAGGGTGCAAACCATGGCTGAGGATTCCTTTAGAACGCAGAGCTTCTGAAATTTCAGAGCAGGCCAACTGAGCAGTGAAGCCTTAACTCATTTTCTAGATCTAGCCAGAAGTCTTTCCATTCAGTCCTAAATGTGGATGCCATTTTAAGGCATGTGTTAATAAAGTTTACATTTTTCTAGTCACATGCGTAGGTACATCTTTCACCGTAGCTGAAATAAACTAATCATAATAGAAATTAAGATTTATTTAAAAGACTGCAGACCATCTTCTTAAGATACCCCCATCAAAAGGATTTTAAAGAACAAAACCAATATAGTGTTAGCAATAGAACTTTTAGAATTTGAGGGAAAATCATGAAAAAGAAAGTTAAAGGTATTAAGAAAGATTTCCCACCCAATACACATCAATATAACTATAAAGTGGAAAAGGGTAGGGAAGTTACTTAAATAGCAAGGGAAAAAACTTTCCGAAATGTCTTTGAAAACATATATTTCAGTATTAAATATTTTCTATTTTGTCTTTCACTATCCTTTGTCATATAAAACTAGGTCAAGTTAAAAAAAATAGAAATATCATTACCTGAGAATAATCTTCTGCATTTGAGCATCTCCCATTTTGATTGATATCCATATTACTGTCACTTTCATTTTCATCAGTTTCAGTGACAGAAGTGAGACGGGATACAGAAGGAAATCCTTTTTTGAGGATAGACTGTGGAAAGTGGCTAAATAATAAAAGAGAACTCAAACACTTTAATCCATACATTTTCTTTCAAATGACAGTCTTCATAACTATTCTTAACAGAATTTTGTCAAAATAATTTTTGTGTCTCCTTTATTTTGAGAGATTCCTAGGGCAGAACAGAATCCATATCTTCATCTATTTCTTGTCATTACTGGCTTGGCATTACACACAAACCTATCATAGAAAGACCTCTTAACTAACCCTCAAAAAAGCAAAACTTAAGCCAGCTGAAAATTAGATGATAATCCCCGAAGTGAATAAATTAGTATAGCTGCTAGAGAAGAAAAAAGTACTACTTGAATGAAGGTAGGGCAAAAAAATAAAATGTTTTGTGTCAGAATACTTTTTGTCTTTTCCCTCAAAATGGGTCTCCATAGCTACCAGACAGCTAAAACACAGGATAACCAAGGAAACCTGTGCAGGCCTATTCCGGTCCTAGTAAAAGAAAGCTCTGTTGCTGACTTCACTGGAGGCAGAAGTAAAAACTGATGCAAATATAAATAACTCTTTCCTTGTTAAGTGAACCAGAAGAACAAGACCAAAACAATCTTGCATACATGCCAATTAGACTTAGGTGTGTAATTGTGTTATTACAGCAATAAAGAACAAATTAAAATCTAAGCATGTGTTATCTAGCCCTCTTTTTAAGGATTGAGATAATGAAAGACCAAGATCTTTTCAGTAACAGACACAATTATCTTGCCTTTGACTATTTCAAAATATTTTATTAGAATAAAAGGAAGAAATTAAAAACTTTCAGTCTCAACTGTGTATCTAAGTTCATTATCTTATTTACACAGCTATATTACTTTAATGAAATGTTAATACCTGCTATATATTTTTGGCTACTACCTGTTAATTAAATCACAAAGATTAAATAAGCTAATTGTCATGGTAACTTAGCACATAAAATAAACTATCCTTCCCAAAATGGGATAAGTTGACCATGAAGCAATCTATCAAATATGCAAAACAATATAAAATCTGTTAACATGCAAATACTTCAACATCTTCATTACTGATCTCTCATTCTTTTGATAGCCTATTAGTTGCTTAGAGCATTATAATGTATTTCTGCTCCTACTGTTTGAAAACAAACAGTAATTTAAGTACATTTAACTAGCAAAATGCAACTGTATCAGCAAAACAATTACATTCCTAGAATATTTCAAGGTCACATCTTCCATGCACAAATGCTGCTGTTCAAAAAAAACTAAAAATATCTCACTGGTTTATTATCAGCTATCCAATTATGATGAGCAAAATGCAGAACCTGCCAGGTATGTAATTTAGTCAGTTTACTTAGAGATGTACTTAACAAAAGGTGTACACACCCTAAGAAAATACACAGTCCAACCTGTTGTTGGACTCAGTCTCAAGAAAAGATGTATCCTCCAAAATGACATAAAACCATTTGGTGTACACTAGGTATAAGATACATTCAGTGCTTCATGACAGAAACTCAGAATTAAAGAGACAGGATTAATAATTCTAGAACTTATCCACTGAGTGTTCACGTCATAAGCTGAATCCTGACAGAAATGCATTATGCAGTGGATCATAGGAAAACCATCACAGTTCTGATATACTTAATGGTAGTCTTTATTTTCTTGTTAGGGAGCAAGTATTATGTTGAGCATGGAATATTGACTAGAAGTCATGTATACACCAATTTCTGAAACTTCTCTAAGACACCCTGTATAAAGACTCTGGTTTTCAAGGGTTTATAGGACTTCCAAACAGGCTTTAACACAAGGCATTTATACAAAGCTGTGTTTTGACCATGAGCTTCTTCACCTGCACTCTCAGGCTTGTTGTAACAACTGTAATGAACAGAGAATAGCCTCTTTTACCCATAAACATTAAGTGTTCCATATCAAACACGTGATGCCCATGAAAATACTGACTGGCTTGTCAATTACTTCCTTGTTATGTGTAAGAATTTAAAAAGACCAGTAGTTTGAGGAAAAATCTGAAATACATCAAAGAACATTCATATTTCTGGCAGAAGTGATCTATCTAACATTCTCCATCTTTGGGCCCACTGGGTAGAGAACCTGGCAAAGCATCTTTGCCTGGCAGCAGTCCCTGTCCTCCAATGTCAGCAGTCCTGAGAAGTGTGCATCTGCCTAGGGGACTGTCCATACAGGGTGTGACAAGTGGGGACCCATGTGTGCATGTCCACCCCCTGGTACGCTTTCTCAGCAGTGCAGACATGAGCAGATTGTAGGGAGAAACAGCTAAGCCTAGAGACTTGCATCTCCAACAAGAAGTGTGTGCTGCACTCCCAAAACAGCAGGTGTTTGTAAGCCTCAGTGACAGGAGGGTGAGCATGATTGCATATGTATGCCTCTGTGTGCCTGATTAGAATTTCTTGAGAAGCTACAGGAAGGTGTTCAGAATTTTTTAGGTGTTTATTAACATTTTGTAAGTGTCTAGTACAGTAATTTAGCTGTTGTATTGCCAATACTGATCCTAAATGTACAGTTCACTGACAGCTGATTAATTATGTGACATCAATACATCAACAGAGTGCTTTGTCCTGATGTGCTTCAGACATGATCAGAGCAGTTTTACCCTGTGACACAAGTAAAGATAAGTCAGTGCACTTTCACAGTGCACTTTCACAATGCTAATGCTGAAACTACATTACATACTTACGTGTCTGTTGGTATTGTGATAACATTTAATTTGTAATTGAAAAATAGGCTAGCAATCTCAACATGTTCTTCAGGTTTCTTTACCACAGGCTCTGGGAAAAAAGCAACTTATTAAATATATACATTCATAAAAATATTTAATACTATTAATTTTGAGAAGTAATTTCCAATGGGGATTTGTCATCCCTAAATAATTTTCCAAGCATCAACCCATGCACTTGAATGGAACAGAAAAACCAGGGGTAGTTTTAGGTGACATATCATGAAAAAATAAATGCTTTACACTCTGATCCTTAGCCTGCAAAGTATTAAAAATTGTGCCTAACTTATATTTAAGGTTATCCAGGGTAGCTCAAAAAAACTATGGCAGCACTTTTTGCCTTTGCCAATTCCCTCTATTTCTTATCCCAGTACACTTTGCTAGCCTGCCTGTAACATTTTCATACTCGAGCTATCTCATATCATGCATTTAACTCCATTATGCAGTACAGACAAACCCTAGAAAAAAATTTACTCTAAAACCATAAGTTGATGCAGCAGGACTAGTCACATACTTTAAATTTTTAAAAGGTGTTCAGAAGCTTTCATGGCTCTGCATCAGAGAGCTTCTGTGTTACTTTGATAACATCCCCTCTTCATTCGCTCCACTAGAGTGCTTTTCTCAACATTAATTAAGATGCTTCTCAAAGCATGTAGTTAATATTGCTAAGAGGAAGCGATACAAAATTGACTCCATATGAAATTAAACTAACAGATGGTAAGTATGGTCCTGAAAATGTTTAAAATAATTAAAATGTAATTACAATTTTATTTTAGCAGACAAACCTTGGGGTTCAGATGTCACAACAATGTTCTTTCTCTGACGGATGAGCTTCCAAGCAGGAACTGGTGGTGGTTCTGGTGGTGCTATCAGAGGACAGGACCTAGTTCTAGTGATCAGGAGAGGATGGCTGTGTATATGGGAAAGCCCATATTGCCTCATCTTCTCTGAAGAATCAGCCTATGGAACATGGAAGGATAATCTGAGTGGGTCAGATCTTCTTTCTCATTATATCTGTCTAACAAACAAGAATGCACACAAAGGGATCTAACAGCTCGTGTAACAAATGAAACAAACATAGTTCACCTGACAAGACTATCCAAAAACATGCTGATTAGAATTTGATATTCAGCACAAAAAGAATACTTAGAACTCTTTACATGTATTTTACTTTTCATAATAGATTCATCACTTCTTTCAACTTACTTTTATAACCATAACATATAAGTGAAGAGACTGAATATGTAAGAAAACAATAGGCACAACATTTTCTTTTAAATAATCACATTTAAAAATACTTTCTGAGGGGAAAAGTCCTTACTTCATGTTGAATTTATAAAATGGCAGAATTCTAAAACCAATTGATCTTTTAGATAACTTGTAAAATCTCTGTAATGTATTGCTTTGAACCAACACATCATTAAAGCTAAGCTTTTTATCTGATGGCTAATTTATAAAACACATTGAAGACACTTCAATTGACCTGTATACCAAAGCCCCTAGGAACAGACTTAAGAGCAATTTTAGATGTAGACATTGAGTGGTGCTCTTCCCATTAAAATAATAACAGTCCAGTACTTAACATCACAACTGAAAGTTCTGTTACAAGATTTGTACATCCTTTTAATTTTAAAAGCACACTTTCTTTTACATGCTAAATAAATCACCAAAAACTTATTTCTTTAACACGCTCATCAGCAAGTCTCTGATCGGTTCTACTCATTTTAAAACGTTTCTGAGGTTCTGCATTTATGAACTCTGCAGAGAAGAATGTTGTTGTGGTTGTCAGTTATTTGAAGAGTGGGGAATGAATTAAATTAAAAATGCGAGTTAAATCATCCAAGATTAAAAAGGATTTTGAAGATAACCAGTTAGGTGCAATAAAGAAGAACTTAGCTGTTGAGTACACTACACTTGTATGACTCAATTACTGAATTTTTTTTTTTTTTTTTTTTTATTTGAGCAAACTAAGACAAATTCAAGCCATAACAATCCAAGGAAATCCATACTAGAAAGCAAAGCTAAAAGGGATACTGCAAAAATTCTGGAGGGAAATTTTGACACAGCTGCAGTCAATGACAAAATTTTCTCCAAGTTTGGGGAGCAACTCTTATCCCAGTAAATCCATTTTCTAAACTTTATTTCAATCAGTGTAGTTTGTCTCAGTCCTTGAATAAAGCTTGAAAATGGTGGGGGTTTTATCCATAAGAAATCCTCTACACTTCTATATTTAACTTCTGTCAACTTATATTTTTCCATCAAGTCTTTACTAAAATACTGGTTTAGACATATAGATGCATCTATCTCATCCTATTTGGTCTGCCATACCTCTTTTTCAGTAATCTCTATATCCCAACAGACTGTAGTCAAGTTTGAGACTCAGGGTGTTAGGTGGCAGGAAAGATATAATCCCATGTCCCTGCTTCCACTTTGCTTTTTGATGACTAGCATTACTTACTATTAGCAAAGAGACACTATTGACTGAGACCTTAAACTAAAATAAATTAAAATAAAATCACAGATAAGTTAATCTTTAAAATTGCACAAAATGTGCAGCACAATTTTTTAAAAGAAATCGTGCAAGAATTGAGTGCACTAAAGCATAACACCTGCAAATCATTTTGGGAATTTCTTTATTCTATGAAGCTAACCAGTTTGCTGAGAAGACAGCTTGAAATTTAATGATCTACTTATGATAGATGTTATTTAAATGTACGAAAAAAAGAAACCTAATTAATAATCAACTCAAGAAAGCCTGGCATTATAAAAAGCTTTCTGAGGAATATGAGTGACTAAGTGAAAATTTAAGTGTTGTTTTTACCCCAGCTGCATTAAGTGCTACACTTTTTCCAGATGCTTTCACCAGTTACAACAGTAATAATGGAAATTGATATAAACATGCTATTTCTTATATAACAACAAACAACATATTGGAAAATGTATATCAGAGGAGTCTTAACTGTAGTCTTAAAAAAATTAAAATTCATGTTTTTCAAGTAGCCCTTAAAATAATGAGAATTTCCATTCAGAAGTATCTCATCATGATACATTTTCTAGTCCACATCTAGTCTCTCCCAGGAGAATTCAGCTTCTGGGATCCTGAGGAAAGTAGAGGAAAACTGAATAAAATCAGCAGGCTTTGGCAGGAAAATGCGTGTTCAGAATACAGAAGTACCAAAATATAAATTTAACTGATAGTCATCACGTAGTGACTGTTTCACTGCACTAACTGCATTCTTTTTGTTACAACACAGCTGCAACAAAATGAAACACTCTGATGAAAAAATAAGTAATGCTTTCCTATCCTGAGAGCACAGAATCTTACCATTCGTGTTAATAAAAAAATATCCTCCTCAAACAGATGCAGCGGTATACAGCCAGCGTACACGACCATTTCTGGCTGGGTTGGTATGGGAGATTCTACACAGAAAACATTAACATGCTTTAGAACAAGGTAAACAGGAAAAAAATGCAGTTGTACCTCACACTAAATTGTTCTGCTTTCTCTGCCTTATTTTTATTACTCTTTTCTTTGTCTGACTCTGTTATTTTATTCAAAAGAAGAGCTCATTGTAACATACTTGAAAAAGAAGCCATTGATGGAAAAAACCACTTCATTTAAATAATCAACAGCCTTTGCATATTTTACATATTTTACATAAATGAGTAACAGAAAATACAACTTAAAAATATGAGGTCAGAGGTAGATTTCAATATTGTTCTTTTTTTTTTCTTTTTAAAATTTTAAAAACAGTAGATACTGGTAAAAAGAAAACAATACACATAATCTGCGTAGATGAAGTAAAAACATCCTGATTGGTCACTACTAGTTAAATGCTTCTCACCAGTGAAGGCAAAATTTGATCTTGCCAACAAAAGGATCCAAAGCCAGAGCTCTGGCCACTGCTGCCAAGGGATATGAAGATTGAGATATGTAATTTGAGAAAAACAGTGCCTGTAAACCAGGGTTACTGATCTCACTTCTGTCATTCTGATGAAAAAAAAGGAGATAATGATGGCTGCCTCAGAAAGTATGAGGGGGTAACCCCATAGCTCTTATCCCACACACCTTATAGAAGCTTGTCTTCCTGTAATTCTGCCATAGGCAAGGAATAAAGACAGGGGCACATTCACTTTTTTTAACCCCAGAAATCTGTTGCACTAGGCAACCATATGATTCTCTCCTACTCTTATCTGTGAAAGAAGCCATCACTAATTCCTGGATGATGAGGAGAAGCCAAGGATGTCTGACAGTCAGTTCCTTCTCGCTGAAGGGAAATTAAAAGTCTAAAACATGAAATGCAAGTCTCTGCTTTTACCAAAAAGACATCTCAAAAGGAAAGATATCTGTTTCTCTTGATCTTAGTCATTCCAGAAAACATGGAGACAGGATTTCAATACATAGATTGTGACACCTGTTTTTCATCAGAATGTTTTTTTAGGAAAAGTTGTCACAGAAAGAGTTGTCAATCATTGGAACAGGCTGCCCAAGGAAGTGGTTGAGCCACCATAGCTGGAGGTATTTAAAAGATGTGCAGATGTGGTGCTTGGGGACATGGTTTAGTGGTGGGCTTGGCAGTACAGGTTAACAGCTCGATTCAATGATCGTAGAGGTCTTTTCCAATCTAAATGATTATATGGTTTTATCCCCACCTAACACTCCAGTAAAATTATCTGTGTCTTTCATTGTTTCCTTCAGCTTCACCTCAAATATAGGATAATTGCTTTCTGTTTAGTAAATATTCAACTGGAAGTTTCATTAAAAATAGGTAATTTCTGTGAAATGAAATAAAACAATGTTATCTGCATATATATAGGCAAGTGTCTGGAAAATATGATTTATCAGACTTAAAATCCATATACTTAAAGAGTATGCAACATTTTATTCTCAAAGAAGTACAATATCTTTGTATCTTAAATATTCTTCCAAGAATTCAACTACCCGATTAAATAGAGGCTAAAGGTAAGTAAGAGCTACTTTCCAATGGATTCTTAATATTCCTCACTGCATGCTTATGATTCCCATGTTAACCACAGCTCTTGTGTTCGTTGTGGGTTTCAACTAATTCAAAAGCAATGCTATAATTAGCTTTAATCTCAGTCCTTACTGACGTATCTGATCTGTTACAAACACAGCAATGGTAGCTATGATGTCCTACACACTACAGAACAGTATGTGCCACAAGGCATAACGATCTCATTGCTTGTGAGAAGTATTTCTCAAATAAAAGTATTTAATCAAATACCAGGTGGAATGTAAAGCTGTCATACTCAGTCCAGATGGGTTGTGAAATAAAATGTCTGCAAGGCAGCCAATAAACAGCAATGAACAAATTATTAGAGGGTGCAAATAATTAACCAGGCACATCATGTCCACTTTACTATTACAATACTAGTGCATTATGTCAGTAACTGTAAAAATTACATATTATTTGATCTTTTTTCTCTGTACAAAAAATCAGGATGACGTATGCAAATTATTTGGCACCAAGTGTAATGATGATTAGTGTGAATTCAGCATCTGGGGAAACTAGTTAAAACTGATAGCCTTGATAAAATTGTATTACTAGATGAAAAATGTTATAAGATACAGTACAACAAAACAGATTCAGAAAAGCCTATTATTTATATACATCAGTATGGATATAAGAATTCTGCAATGATTTCTTAGAAAATTCTGAATCCATGTAGCTACCTACATTTCACACTTACAGCTTTGCACATTCACTTACAGAGAATGAGTACTAAACAACTTGAACAAATGCTTCAGTCCCTTGGAGAAGGGAAAGTAAGATTTGAATTGATCCACGTAAAATACATATCCAGACACTTATAAAGAAAGACCAGGAATTAAAATTGTTGGTTTTACTAGATCTTAACTGGTTTTATTTATCATATGTTTTGAAGACATACAAAGAATTTTCTCACTGTTAATGTTACTTTTAAACATTTATTTATCAAATAAGAACTGATGGTGTAGTTTAACTTTCCAAGGAGTAATGAGGCCAGATGCGGGCAGAAAGATGATCTGAAGGCTGAAGAACCTCTCCTACAAAGAAGAGCTGAAAAAGTTTGTGTCCTTCAGCCTAGAGAAGAGAAAGCTCCAGGGAGATCTTAGAGTAGCCTTCCAGTATCTAAAGAGGAGATTACAAGAAAGCTGAAGAGAGATTCTACAGACCATGGAGTGATAGAACAAGGGGCAATTGTTTTAATTGACCCCTCTGAAAGAGGGCTGGCTTATATATAAGAAAATTCTTCACTGTGAGAGCATTGAAGCACAAGAACAGGTTGCTCAGAGAGGCTGTGGATGCCCCATCCCTGGATGTGTTCCAGGCCAGGTTGCATGGGCAATCTGTTGTGAGCAATCTGGTCTAGCAGAAGATGTTCCTGCCCATGGCAGAGGGGTTGGAATGGAAGGATTTTTAAAGTCCCTTCCAACCCAAACCATTCTATGAAAACACATCAGTTGGCTTTCAATATCCTGATCATCAGGTATGCAGCTCAGATGTTAACTTCTGCTGTTCTGTTAGGCATGGATTAGCTTTGCCTATTGTAAGGTTTTTCCCTAGTCTTCAGAAAAATAACCTATGTGCTCTTCAGAATTGACATAAATATCGCAGAAATGATATGCACTTGATAAACCAGAACAGAATATTAGTCTTCAATCCATCTTATAAATGAAAACTCTTGAACAGGTAAAAGAAAATCTATAACTTTATGTGACATTTATCTCATTGGTTCTGATGATAACATTATAGATCTACTTGTTTGATTTCAAAAACTTCTAAGCATAATAACAATCTCTCAACACTTCTGTGACATAGAAAATACTATCTTTAATTATAAAACTGGTATCAAGGCACAAGGACATTAGCAAAATACGTGTCTGGTTTGTAGAACAAACTCCCAAATTCCTAGCTAGTGTCCATTCAAATGGAATAGTATTCCCTTTCCAGCAGTTCAGAAATTATTAAGAAACACATTAGTCTGGAAACCTAAATAAAAGCACCTAAATAAAAGGTGATTCTTTATAGGAACAAAGCGACTGAGTACCTCATATCATATCTTATAATCATATCATTGTAAAAACTGCTCATAAAACAAGCGGACTCCCTAAGTATGAAAGCTTAGTTACTAGAAGAAAAAGCTGGTGCTAAAATGGGTCAGTAGGAACATATAAGTTGTCTGCCAAAACTTCCCAAAGACTGGCTGGCTGATAAGCCAAAGGACCACAGAGGTGGTTGCTCTCAGGAAGAGTTCTGACTGGCCGTTTCAAGGGCTTGTTATTCAGCTGGATCCACACAACTGGATGAATAGAGAAACAATCTCAATGCTTCAATGATCCTGCAACTCATACTGCATTTGTGGGGTGCAGCAGGCATTGGTCTGAGTGTGCGAGTGATTCAGAACTGCACATGTTTGTACTGGATCTGGCTGGGATTGAGCTTTCATCAGGGCAGCCTGTGTGGTGCTATTTTAGATATGGGACCAAAACACTGTTGCAAACACACCAGTATGTCAGCGACTGCTGAGCAGAACTCACACACCATTAAATCTTCTGTTTCTCACTCCACTACCCCAGTAAGTACACTGGGGGTGGGCAAAGGGTTCAGTCCTCATTCTCTGCCACATCCCACCATGGAGAGTGAGCAGGCTTAACTGCCAGACAGTATCAACTCATCACAACATTACAGCCCACACAAAATCAAAGGCCCGTAAGAGAAGTTTCCGTGTATTTAGAAGTAACTGGTATGTCAATGTGTATGAAGCTAAACAAGGCCATGAACATACAATGCAATGAATACAGACGGTTTTGCCATTTTAAAAATCAAATATAAACAATATCTGGAGTAGTTAATATCTCTTTAGAAATAGCCCATATTTATCACAAAGAAGAAAAATTTCCTTGAAGTCAATAGTCAATAGGTAGAGTAAAATTTTGCAGCAGGGAAATAAGCACTTTTATCATTCTGGGAACGAAACGCTTTTCAAGCCACTTAAAATTAAAAAAAAAAAAAAAAAAAAAGTTGCCGCATTAAGCAAAGTCACTGTTACAAAATTCCCAAGAACAACTCAGGAACTTTTCACAACTACTGCCTCTGGAGTCTGACTTTGATCCAAGACCTAGTTTCAGATGTTATTTTATGTGTTACAATGGTTTTACTGTCCTGGACCACTCTGCAGACCATGTGTCTCATAAAGCCTGCAAGATTTCCCTCTTTTGGCTACAATCTCACAACAAAAATGCATTGTAATTCAGTATTATTTCAAACTGAAGTTCTTTTTTTCCCCCTTGCAGTCTAATAGTTCTATTTTTGCTCTGTTACTATAGAGATACCTACCCCTTACTCTTCTCCAAAAGTCTTTTCTGGTTCAAACTTAGGATTAAAGAATTCTCTGACCATTGTACTTGAGCCCTGAATTAATAATTTTTCTAAATAACCTCTTCACAGGACACTAACTGTCTTTCAGAAAAAAGAATAAACTGTGCTTTAAATGGCAGAATAAAGATCTAAGTATCACGTAATTTTTCACATGGAAGCACTGCCTCTTTGTTTTTAATGTTCTTTCACTCATTTTGTACAATTTCTAGAATACATCTCTTGAATCCTTTTGCTTCCTTCTCTCCGTGACATGCTTGAGTACTAGTTAATCACATTACGTATATTCACATGAAACACCTAATTTCCTATTCCACACCTACTACACTAAAGCAAACTACATTCCTGCAATATATTTTCAAATTTATTGCTGTTTAAGTCATTTAGTGGTAGGTAAGGTAGGAATTTAAATAAATATATTTGCTGATGACAATCTTGGTTTGCTGTTGTTTAAAATGATTTGAATCACTAATTTTAATCAGGACTCAAATAAAGAAGCATGAATCCCATTTATGTAGTAAATTTCAGTCTTTTTATATTAATTTTTACTTTGCAGTTATTTCCCTAAAGAAAGATGATCTACTTATTCTCACCTATCGATTTGCAACTGCAAATTATTCCAGTCAATAAGTGGCTTTTGTTGCTAGTCACATGGAAATGCCACATGTATGCAAACATAAGCAGAACCAAAAGCATATCAGCTTATTGTGAAGATCTCCTACAGTTTATGCTAGTAAACACGAAATAACTGATTGATTAGTTGTCTGATTAGTATTTACTTGTGGTTTGTTTAAAATGTATTTTGCTGAGGTTTTTTTTTTTAACATTAACTATAAATGCACAAAGCAAGAATTTACTTAACTTTTATGCTATTATGAATACATCAATACAGGAATTAAATTCATGAATATGAAAGATAAAAAAAAACACATTTACATTATGGAGTGAATTCTAATTAATATTTCTGCCACCTCGGCTCCCCTGCCCTTCAAAAAAGAAGCATTCCTGCTTTTTCCAATTGCAATTTACTGTATAAAGTGGATATTGAACAAATAAATTATAAAAGAGGAAGGGTTGTTGTTTTTTAAACACAGAACAACTGCAAGACAATTTGCCACTAAACCAAAGTACTGGAATATACTATTCTTAATCTATGCTTCAGATTTTATTAGGTTAGAATGACTTCAGTGTGTAACGTGACCTATAAATAACTACACTTTAAACAAAATTTTAAAAAAGTAAATATAACCTCCCCCCAATTAAGTTCAAAACTGAATTAAAGCAAAGTCCTTTGCTTTACATATAACTCCTGTCTGTATTTTTAGCTTTAAAACAATAGGACTTACTTTCAGTTAAGTCCTGAAGGTCCTGAGCTTTTGCCAACTTTTCTGAAGACTTTTGTGCTACCTTGCTTTTTTCTTTTTCTCCTCCTTTTTTTTTCTTTCCTACTTTTTTCTGCTCTGCTTTTTCTATTAAGCAAAATAAAGATTAAATATTTTTCTTTTTCAGATAAAAACTTTCAGTCATCAAATGTCATACAGTACAAATGCTTTAATAAGATTTTAAATAAATTTTAAAAACAATCAACCGCAAACTCTTTGAAGTCAAGAGTTGAGATACAATAAAAAACTAATGTAATGTAATTCAAAGCAATAAAAATAAAAAGTAGCTCTTAAGATGTAAATGCAGATTTACTGAGAAGGAGCCAGGAAGGCTTTGGTCCCACCTTTTAGTTATTGAACAACTTTTATGTCCTTACTACAATATAAGAAATCACTGTATTTCTGGCATCGTGCCAGATATTTTCTTCATGTCCTTGCTCTCTTGCATCAGTTATTATCAAAGTAACATAGAAGATGCATAAATTCCCAATGGCCATGGAAGCAGAAAGTCTCGCACAGCCCAAACATTCTTTGAAGCCTTAGAAATTAGACTACAGGGAAAATACTTCTTAATGCAAAAACACTTCATAGAATCATGGAATGGCTTGGGTTAGAAAGGACCTTAAAGATCATCTCATTCCAACCCCTCTGCTGTGGGCAGGGACACCTTCCATTAGACCAGGTTGCTCAAAGTCCCATCCTGGTCTCGACCACTTCCAGAGATTGGGCAACCAGACCTTCTTTGGGCAACTTGTGTCAGGGGCTCACTATCCTCAGAAAGGACTTCTTTCTAATATTCAATCTAAATCTGCCCTCTGTGAGTTTAAAGCCATTCACTCTTGTTCTATCACGACATGCCCTTGTAAGAAGTTCCTCTCCAGCTCTCTGGTAGGCCCCCTTTAGGCACTGGAAGGTGCTCTAAGGTCTCCCTGAAGCCTTCTCTTCTCTAGGCTGAACAATCCCAGCTCTCAGCCTGCCTTCGTAGGAAAGGTTCTCCAGCCCTCTGATGATCTTAGTGGCCCTCCTCTGGACTGGGTCTAACAGGTTCATGTCTTTCTTGTTCTGGGGATCCCAGAGCTGGATGCTACACTCCAGGCTGGGGTCTCAAAAAAGCAGAGTAGAGGGGGAGACTCACCTTCCTCATCTTGCTGGCCACGCTGCTTGTGATGCAGCCTAGGATACAATTTCCTTTCTGGGCTGCGAGTACACACAGTTGGCTCATGTCCTGCCTCTCATCCACCAGATCCCCCAAGTACTTCTTCACAGGGCTGCTCTCAGTTCTTCTTCCTGTCTGTGCTCATGCCTCAGATTGTCCCAATCCAGGTCCAGTACCTTGCACTTGGACTTTTTGAACTTCATTAGGTTCTCATGGGCCCAATTCTCAAGTTAGTCCAAATCCTTTTGGATGGCATTCCTTCCTTCCTTTGTGTCAACTGCACCACACAGCTTCACAGCATCACAGAATGGTTCAGGTTGAAAGGGACCACAGTGGGTCATCTGGTCCAACCTCCCTGCTCCACCAGGGTCATACTAGAGCACATGGCACAGGATTGCATTCAGGCAGTTCTTGAATATCTCCAGTTTAAAGACATTCCCAGTGAGGGAGAATCTACAACATCTCTGGGCAATGTGTTCCACTGCTTGGTCACTCAAACAGTAAAGAACTTCTTCCTCATGT
Source organism: Orthonyx spaldingii (assembly GCA_013397795.1). Taxonomy (NCBI): domain Eukaryota; kingdom Metazoa; phylum Chordata; class Aves; order Passeriformes; family Orthonychidae; genus Orthonyx; species Orthonyx spaldingii. Next base: position 686,393 of record VZTJ01004901.1, read on the forward strand.
TCAGGTGGAACTTCCCGTGCACCAGTTTCTGCCCATTGCCTCTTATCCTATTACTCAACACCACGGAGCAGAGACTGGTTTCATCTTCTTGGAACCCACCTTTTAGATACTTATATATATTGATAAGGCCCCTTCTCAGTTGTCTCTTCTCAGAGCTGAACAGGCCCAGCTTCCTCGCCTTTCCTTGTAAGAGATGCTTCATTCTCCCAACCATCTTCATTACCCTCTGTTGGACCCACTCAGGAACTCCATGTCTCTAACGTGCTGAAGAGCCCAGAACTGGACATAGCATTCCAGATGCACACTGAGTAAAGTGGTGACCTGATGACAGTACTTTTCCTACTGTATCCGAGGATTCTACTGGCCTTCTTGGCTCCCAGTGGACACTGCTGGCTCACGTGCAGCTTGCGTCCACCAGCGCCCCCGGGGGCCTTATCTCTCATGGTGATGTGGACGGCTTCGCGTCATCCAAACATTAATCCCAAACATCAACAGAGCATCTGAACAAAGCTTTTAGCCTCAGAACTGGAGATTACAGAGCTGTATCATGACACAATGGTTCCCTGATTCTTAGCCACTTCAGTAACTAAAAGAATTTTTAAGCCTTAGGCAGGATTAAATTTATTTAGTTTTCTGGGAAAAAAATTACAGCACCCTATTGAATGAATGACAGGGCTGTTCCCAGTGGCATGTCCATTCCAAACTCTGAAATATCTACCACACTGATAGGTGGGTCAAAATGATTGCAGGATTTCCTAAGAAGAGAGAATACTACCTCAGTCAGATAACTTCTAAGACTTTTATAACACTTGTGACACTGGGACATAGTATTTGGGACTCAAAGTGAGGAAGTCAGAGATTTTTTCCCAAAATCTAGGAAAAAGTAGAAATTTCAGCATATGATTTGTACTCTCCAAAGGCTTGAGAAGTATTGTGAAATTGCACCCATGCCTTCAAGTTAAAAACAGCAGCTAAGAAAACTCAGTCTCAGATAAAAACAATGAAGAGTAATATACTGGAACAAACAAGTTTCTAGATTTAAGTTTTTTCATTTAAATGTAAATAGGATTAGCGGCTCTTGAAGAAAATTACTGCTTATACCTAATAGTATAAACGAAAAGTTGCAATAAATAAAAGTGCAGGTAGACTTTAGAACATATTTGCCAGAACTCTGTAGGTACTCACACTTTACAACACCCATTATGAAATGTATAATTTATTGATGGTCAGAGCAGTATTGCTTTTGGAAAAACTGTAACTTCTCTGATTGGTATCTCTCTGCAAGGAACCAGTCTTTAGAGAAATGACTCTGACATGGAGCTGAAAAAAATCTCAGGCAGAAAGTGAACCTATTTTTATAAAATAAAAGACTAGTAGTGCTTCTAATGAGATCTACAGCTAGAACAAAGGTATTTTGAACTTACATAATTGCAACATATTCAGTGAAACAACAAACCCACAGAGTTGTATGTGGCAATATATGCAAAACGTACTTATTTGATACCAGAGATGCTAACCTTATTTATGCTTGGCCTACAAAGACAACACTACCTAAAATTACAGACCTTTGCCAACATTATTGTTTGTCTCTGCTTTCTCACTTATATCTGGCAGCTTATTCATAGATGAAACTTCACTTTTTAACTCTGAGTCTTTGGTGTCTTCAGGTTTCATATCAGACTGAGCAATCTCAAGTTCTGGAGTCTTCTTCTCTGGCAACTTGAATTCTGGCACAATCTCTTTCAAAAAATCCCAAACTTTGTCCAAGTATTCAGGCCTTTAAGAGAAAACACACATGTATATGTCAATGCTAGAGATATTTCCAATAGGAAAAGAAAGTGTGATTTTCATTTAGACAGCACTATACCACAACAGACCATCCAACTCTAAAAAACACTACTGGATTATTTTAGTAGATAGATCAGTTTGTATCAGAAGTATTTGTTGAGACAGATTATGGAAAAACCCGTAAAAAAAAAGATGATAGTTAGAGATGCATGTAAATAAAGCATCCTTTCTCAAGATTTTTAGGTGATACAAGTTGCAGCAAAGAAACTTGCAAACCATTTTACAACTTCACCGTGTAACACCATGATTCTAATTCTGTACATTAAAAAAGCTGCTCAAAGGCACTTCCAAACTGGGCTTTCCTAAATGTTCAGCACAGATAGTTGCATGTCTCTTCCACTGATTCTATCAGAAAAAACCAGCTTTTTGATATGACATAACACTTGCATGTTGGTTTCCCACAGAAACTGAATGATTCCAGAAATAATCTCAAACACGGTCATGAATAACTTTCATGCAAGCTAACTATATATAGTCAACCTTTTTTAAAAAATAAGAGATTTTACAATGAGCTAAAGTCATCTTATAGTACTATTCCAAAGACTCTGTGGTACCCACATTTTCATATTCCTTGATATAATATAATTGCAGCAAGTGAATACTGTTTTTGTTGTTGCAAAACTAACTACATAAAGAAATAAAATTTAGATTACTTAGATAAAAAAGTCCATGAGGTACATACACACTACTGTAGGACACAAATATATAAAAAACCTAAACTGCAAGCACAGCTTGAGACATAAAAATTACTGAAAAATGGGATAAAATAGTCTTTGACTGAAATCATTTAATACTGAAACATGGTTATAAATAATTATATCTAAGTAAATTACATAAAAACCAAAACTATTTGTTATCTATATATTCATTTTAATGTATATATTAAAAGGCAAAAATGTGTAATTCAAAAGAAAAAGTCTAAATATTTAATGTCATTATACTGATAATTCATTTAGTAAAAAGAATGCCAAGCTAAAAGTCAGAATGTCTTTCTTTAAAAATACAAAATGAACATAAAATACACAGAAAACAAGAAAAATGTTATTGTAGGTAGGAAACACTATTTTTGGTTGAAACTAAATGTCTACGAAGGGTTACAATTTAAAGGGTGGAAACACCATACTAGCTGACATCTATTATTTCCAAATTCATGACATATACTTTCTATGGTACATTCACATATAAAGTTATTATTACTGGCAGACATCTTGTAACTGCATACTAAATGAAACATAGATTTCTGTAACCTTGTTTTCATCACACTATTTAATACTAGTTACATTAATTTTATAAAGAATAGGCATCAGCATTACATGATAAATAGCTTTACAAGAAACTGTATGACCTATAAAGAAAAACACAATAATACTGCATTTTTCAAAGGTACATTTCTCAAGTGCCTGAATTATAAACCATTCACTTTCCAAAATTGATGGTGAAGGACTTTTAGGGCTCAGCTTTACTTTTCATAATGCTTTATAGAATTAAATATTAAACAACCAACACATAAATTGTTTAATAAAAGATCTTACTGGAGAGGAATAACTTCTGGTATCCATCCAGTCAGTGTATGCAGAACTGTAAACTCCTCCATCTCTCTTTTTCCAGTTTCTTGTACACTGTAAGGCAAAAGTAGACATTTTACAACAATAATGTAACCAACTACAGTGAACTCTGTAGTTTACATTGCCTTCTGTAGGAATAAGACCATATCCAGAATATCCTGACTGAAAACAAGTCATTACTTGCAATTTCAAGAGTTTTCCAAACCACTGCTGACTATTCCCATATAAAGTCAATGCCTTTGCATTAGGTTCATTATTTTAGTGTTCCCTCTGGTACAACAGCATTTTTTTCAAAATTGTTAACAAGCATATTATGTATACCTGCACACAGTTGCAGAGTTGGAGAGGTGGGTTTGAAATCCCTTGTGCTAAAACAGGGCTATGATTCTACAACTTCCTTTTCTTAAGCAGCTTCTTTAACTCCCAGGTTATTCTGAACAAACTGGTTCTACTTCCAGTCTAGCACACTTCACTCTTTCAAACTGACATTCTTCTACACTCTGGAGAGTTTCCTGAGAGAACCAAGGCTAAAGATGGCAGCACTTGTATGGTTAATAACCCTTGTGCTCTGGAGAAATGAAGTATTTCAGTCACATTCCTGCAAACAGAGTATCCTAACAGGCAGCTCTAGGCAAATCCCTAGCCTGTGTAGACATACTTTAGATGACTCTTCCGACAAACACAACTTGATATGACCAGAACAGGAAAGTTTCACTACCCAGATGAGTGTTTTGAATTATTTTCTCAAGCTTATTCACTTAAACTCTTAGTGTTCATTGCTCATTTCATAGGAACCTGTAGCCATAATTGTCAATCACTGCATCATAGGCCACCTTCTACTTTTCCGGTCAGTTCTAGGAAGTGGATCACTGTACACAACAGCACAACTTCTAGCAAAGGCATCACAAGCAGCTCATCAAACTCTATTTTCAATATTGGTTGAGTCAATACTAGTCAAGGCTGACAATTACAATTTCATTAAGAGTTCACGGACACTTCTGTTTGGCAGAAAGCCACACATGAAGTTTTTAGGAATAATGTCAAACAAATAAAGCAAACAATGAGAGTGCTCCAGTTTCTTCGTAAGTTTTCTGTGCATAAATTTACAAACACATCTAAAAAGGAAATCCTGCACCTTCTGTAGCTATAGAAGAATTTGTTTTACTCATTTATAGTGTCAGCTTTTAGAAGTGTATAATTGTCGCTACAGAAATTGAGGCAAAATATATTTCCTATGTATACTAAATCAACTATTCGCTATTACCACATGACTTCACAAAACAAACTGAAAGTGAGATGACAAAACATACCTGGCATTTGCTAACTTAATGATAGCTTTGGACAGCAACATTGGCCAAAGTTCATTTCGGCAGGCCGTAGCTGGTAATAACAAATTCTCCTCTTCATCGAAAGGCATAGTGTCATCCACAATGATCTTTCTCCAACACCCCTGTAATAGGGAAAGGGAGGAGATAGCAGAAAGAAAAAAATTAGTTTGTGAGCTTGCAAGTGAAGAGAACTTTTAATGCTTTCCCAAGAACCCAATCCTACTGTAATTTGATTTACATCACAGATGGCTTTAAAAGACATTCTCACATAACATATGAGAAGCATGGAAACAGTATTCATAGCATTTTATTACTGCTCTGACTTATTTGTTTCAGAGATTAATCTAATTGCAGCTATTTCCAAATATATTTCATCTCATATGTGTAGTACATCATGTGCATGCATCCATTGCTGTTTCTTCAGCTGCCATGACAGATGCCTGAGAAACAGTAATGATTAAAAAAAGGCTTAACTAAGATAGCAGTTTTGTAAATGCCTCTTTAGGTCTCAGTCTGGAAAATACTTCTGATATAAGCAAACCACCCCCCTTGCTTCCCAAAAAACTACCTGGGGATGTTGACTGCAGTTGGTCTCCTGTTAAGCATTACAATAGTATTTTATAAAACACTACACAAAACAACACAAAATGATGAAATGTAAAAAAAAAAAAATTTAAAAATCTGTATTTCCAGGATAACAAACAAACAGTTAAGACAAACAAATGATATCTCAAATACCAGATATTTCATTAGTAAATTGAGCTAGTATTCCACAAAATAATCTTGTGTACCATTCTCCACATAAAAGTCTGTGTCCTAGTGATGAAGATATAATAAAGAACTGGTGGGCCACCCACAAAAATGATGAAGAATGACCAAATCACAAAAGTGTTCACAATGTGCTATCAGAGAGTGCAAAATTACTGCTTGTAATTAAACCATGGATTCAAGCTGAAATGACAGCTGATTTACTCTATGAGTTCTATAGGTCTCAAGAGAAAACAAATTTAGGCCAGAGGAAAAAAGATATTCAAAAAGCATAAAAGGAGCTAGTATTTTTTAGGATAAGAACGATTTTGTGACAAACAAAATATTTAAGATTTCCCAAGTTTGGAAAGGACCTAGTCAGTGAAATGATCACATATTCAACTCTTTCAATAACTGCTGAAGTTTAATAGGGAGAACAGCACAAGTTGATAACTAAAGGAAAAGAAATCAAATAAATTAAAAAAAAAAAAAATAAAAAAAAAAAAAATAAAAAAAAAAAAAATGTGGAGCAGGTCTATGGACAAAAAAAGATGAGAGAAAAATAACTACAGAAACAAATTCAATAAATCTTAGGAATGCAAGGTGAAAGTAGAATGTGGGGCAGAATTCATATATTGTGCCAATAATGTGAAAAAAAATTCTTATTCACAGGTTTGATGTCATGCACAACAATCCCTTCAGGACTCAATGCAGAATATTAGTGAAATCAGTTCATTATTCTTCCACCTTTTGCCCCCTTTTTCATTTAATTTTCTACTTTCTCCTGTGAAATCTGCTTCTGCTCTATCTCTACTGATATTTCTTTACTCATTTGCACATGTTCTTTAGTCCTCCAACATTTGACCCTTCTTTTTTCCCTGTTTTTCTTTCTGTAAAACACAGCTGTACAACCAGAGGAAAAGAAATTGACTAAACACATAGGCCCAAACAAAAAAACCCACAAAAGTGACAAAGAAAATGAAACACTCTGGTAACTCTTGTACATGCTTTAAAATGTAGTCTTTTACCCCATGACTACATAGTATCTGCAGCATTACATTCACACACAGAATAATATCCTCTGCTGAGGAACTTGGGCAACACAATTTATGCCTTCTCAAACTCATGCAACTCATTTCTATATGAATATAAGTTATTCCATATGTGAAGGCAGTAGTAAGTGATGAGGAAAGCACAGGCATGTAAATCAGGTATGTTCCCGTTACGGGGAAGGTCACGTTCAAGTTTTTGTTTCCAACTGACTGTCTCAAAAATATTTTCAACTTTGGGCGACTGGAAGTTTAACAGGGTTAGTTATAGGTCTTAACCCATTGTGACATTTTCTGTTTCCAAAAGACAAATGCAACCAAAATAACTCCAACAACACAGATGACTTTTATGTGTCAGTTCTTTTATATGTCATTAATTCTTTATTAAAATGAGGTTCAATATGCAATTAAGTGTTTCCTGTTGACTGCCAAATGTGTTAAGAAGTTATTGTCTGTTATATTCAGAAATCCTTGGGGTGTTTGAGTTTTACCAGCGCATCTTCAGAAAATTGTCCTCACACTGGAATTTTCTAATATCTTTAAATACATTTAGATACAAATAGCTCTGTAAAATCAGCCAACTGAATTACTTAAACATAAAAAGAATGTTTCAGCCTAATACACCAGAGGTGTGGGCCACATATCTGACTCTACTAAGCATTTGCATCAAACCTACAAAGCTACAAAAATAAAATATTGCCTCTGCAAGTAATAACACTTTTATCAAGCCATAAGTTATAAAAAAATCACATGAACTGTAAGAGGCACTTTAATTAACAAGCATCAACAATTTGTCAATATTTCTTCTCCTACAAATCTATGTATTTTCAATAACAAAATATATGTACACTAACCATTAAAATGTGCCATGCTAGCTGCATCATATTTTTATATTGTTGGAGGAAACTACTCACCATCCAATAAAGTCTCAATATATATTTTCCAGATTTATTGTACAGTGGCATGTGTTCCTTGGTAGTTTTACATAAGGCATAAATGTGTTCCCAAGGTGTCCACAAAAGTGTAGACGTTTCACTAGTTAAGGAATTTTCATTACATATCCTCCAGACAGCATAAATTTCACTTACAATCCATCTCATCAGCTAAAACAAGAGAAAAATACAAAAAAATTCTTTTCAAGTAACATCTGTTTGAAAAAAAAAGTCGTTATAATATAATGATCAAAGAATAAAACCGATCCTGTTGTAAATAAAAAAGTGACAGAAATATATAGCTATGGTTTAATGGAAAAATTAATTTCACTGTTCTCTTAAAATCATTACAATATCTATCTACAATAACACAAGACTTCATGAAACTAAGTAAAGTCACAATATAAACAAAGGTATTCATCATTTAACAAAGACAAATGAGGAAATATGGTCCTAAAATAAATTATGTTACAGGACTTGTGAGCTGTCACTTGTTTAATTGCTTATTAAAAGCCAGCTGCTAAAAATCAGTATTGCCTTTAATAGTCATTATTTGTACTCAGTAAGAGAAATCCTAAATTATTTAAAGTACTTAGTAATTTTTAAGACTTAAAATAACAGCTTTAACTAATCGTGCTTTATGCACGTATTTTTATAATATGCTGATTTTTGATGTATGCCATACTCTCACAAGTATTACCAAACTGTTACAATGATTTATATAAACTGGAAAGAAAATAAGCTTTTACTACAAGAAACTTGTCCTAAAATTAATTAGTGGTTCTATGGATGCTCCAAGAAACTTGTCCTAAAATAAACTAGTGGTTTTGTGGACTTCAAAATTTAGATGATCTGTCTTCTGGTGTTTCCTCCCATATATCTCCAGTGCTGATTTTTGAATTTGCATTGACATACCGAATGAAATAGAAAATATTAAGTAATATTACATTCAGTAAGGCACTCAGCTGCCTTGGTTCTACCTGGTTTATGTATTCCCACGACCTGCAGAAATTCAGTAAACATTCATTCAGCTCTGGAGAGATGGAAAAGACAGTCTGGGTCACAGACATTTGCACACACATGCAGATCCACTAGGACTTCAGGAAAGTTCGAATAAAAAATATAAATCCTTTCTACAATAGACTTTATTTACTCTTTTCTCTAGAATCTATTATCCAGTAGTAATTACTTTAGTACATAGACTGCATATGTTTGAGTTTTTTTTAAAGTCTGGAAAACCTCTCACCATCACCAATTTTTCAAATTCTAAAAAAGGTAAACACTAATTATAAAAATCTAGATAACTTCTTGCCATTTTATTCCCATCATTCTTTTTCCACTTAACAAATCTGTCACAACTTATTTCTTCTTGGTAGGAATTTGGAGAGAAATTCAAAAAGTTAAAGAAAGATAAGAAAAATGAAATAATTTTTTTAAAGGGTCATTAATATATTTCCACCTACCTCACTACAAAATATGTGCTCATTTGCTGAAACAAGGTCAAATGAGGTTTCATTTTGGACTACCACAGGAACCTAGTAGAAAGTAAATCAGTTACGTCCATAGCTAAATTATTTGGAAAAAAATAAATTAATATTAGCCTTTAACTGCAATGAACAGGCAAATGTTGAACTTCTGGCAAACATTCCTTACACATTTGAAAATTAGAAGCAATCAGTTATCAAATCTTGTAGATGTTTTGGTATTTCTTAATAAAAATTCCTTAAAATATAGGTGTTCAGAATTCTTGAAGAGTAATTATTATTTTTACCAGGAAATTTAAACAGTATTAAATTAAATAATCACATAAGTAAATTGAGATGGCCTCAATTTCTTAAGATATCTGCAGTTTTGCATTTAAATCGTGATGATAAATCTGTCTCGTACTTTGAGATTTCCTTAGCCACCCACCAGGGTTCACAGAGATTTATTTGCTCGTGATCAGTTAGACAGTGGTATTGTCAGTATGAACAGTGACTTTATCAAATCTTTGGCTGCATTACATACTTTTCATGACTTATTTCCTTCTTATACAGCCCATTTCCTTTTGTAAGCAGTTTAGTAATAGCACACTTGGACTGTAGTTTATTGAACTAAATGTATCTGTGCCTCTCATCACATACTGGTATTTGTTGCTTGATTCTTTGCTTATCACACTAAATAGGCTTATTTATGCTTTCTTTAATAGTTACAAATATATATCACGCAACAAATCATTCTTAATAGCCTTTCATTGCTTGACACTGACATTAATTTTTATATAAAAAGTTCTGGTAATCATTGCTTCTTGATTCAAAATACATATTGGACCAAAGAAGCATCAAAGTTTTAATCAGGTCCTAAAGAAAACAAATGCTTTCTTCATAGTACTCTAGAGATGGATTCTAAAAGCTATTTTTAATACAGATATGTGTTTCCATTACTTTCTGGGCTGCCAGCTCTCTTGCCTTCTTCTTTCAGATACCGCCACTCAGTTTATGCATTTTGGCAGCGATTCCTATCCAATCTTTTGGTCTTGTCAATTACTCCTCTGACCTCCCCCTCTTGTTCCTCCATTAAAAATTAAACTTAGACCTGTTTAGTGTCTAGTTAATAAAAAATGGAACTGACAAGCTGACAAAAGGAAAACTGACAAGCCTGAAAAACTTGGAAGGGTAGTCCAAGTGCTTTAAAACGTCAATATTTCATCTGAAGTAAATCACTTAAAAACTTAGATTAGTAAAAGTATAGGAGAACACTAGCCTTTGAAATAGGAGGTTGTTTATTTTCTCTGCAATTAATTTTAAAAATAAACTGAATAACAGCTATGCATAATTTTAAAATGTTATGGTTACCTTGCAGACAAGTACTGTCAAAGACATGGACAAGTACTCTATGTAGCCCAGAAAAACATGATAGTTGAATTGAAAAAAAGTACTGTAGTTCTGGTAAAGTCAGTTCATGGTTTCCTGATAAATATGTACTTCAGACACCTGCTCAAGGGAAGCCTCAGCTGGAACATACAGAAATTTTTCTGCCATGACAGTAATTCTTAAATGAGAAAAAAAGAACACAAAGAAAAATAGAAAGGTATCTCTCTGTCCAGTTGTCTTCCAAACGAACATGGGAGTCAAAAAGTGAAGCAGATGTGGGAAGATATACTACCATTATGTTTTGCACCAGGAAGTGCTGGTCCATGATGGTCTTATCCCATTAATAAAGGCTCTCAGGTTCCATGCAGTATCATTGAGAATGCTATTATTACAGTCAACTGTAAAGAAATGAGTTAGTATAGGTAAACTTATGTCCTTTTAGACACTGGGAAACCCATGTTGTGTGGCATCAAGCAGGCCTCTCCTCTATGCAGCATTCTGTGCAAATCCCATCCATTTTGGTATTACTGAGCTATGATAAAATTTGACCTATGAAAGGATATTCTTACAAAAAAACAACTCTGCACATAATTTCTGCTGTAAAATGAAAAGATGTTGACACAAGAATTTGCTGCTCTGGTTCCATAAAGTCAAGGAAATGCAGGTGATGTAATTGCCAGTACCAAGGAGGAGCTGCCTGCAGGCTCCTGTGTTACCATCAGCTGTGTGAGTTTACCCAGTGCCCAGGGTTTCCAGCTCCAGGGCCCCAGCTGTGTGTGCAGCTCGGGAGTCACTGACTCCTCCTCGGCGTACACCGCTGTCTGGGACAGGACTGACTGTGTGTGCTCAAGTGGCTTTTACCTGTTGAACTAAGTTCCTCTGCTAATTTCACTCTACTTTTCACAAGCTAGGCAAATAGCATTTTTTCATCATGACCTTGCTTGTTTCTTACCTCTTTTGTTAAAAACTCTTGTGGACGTTTCCATGAATGCACTTTTAAGGAGGCTGGCAACTTTATTTTCCCTTCAGGATCGTCAAATCCAGGCTACATAAAATATGCATGAACAAAAATGGACCACTTTTTATTAATTATGATATTGTATCTTCCATGAGATTTTAAATAATGTATTGTTTACAGGACAATTCACTTAAAGGGCAAAATAGCATAAAAAAGAACTAATAGTATCTACAACTGAACAAAAAGAGCCCAAAGCCCAAAACGAAGATGCAGCACAAACCCACCTATACTGTCCACAGTAGTTTCTGTGGTCTGCACTTTCAAAGAGGTCTGTATGAAATGATTTTTTTTATTTTCCCCTTTCAGAAAGATCTCCAAAAAAAGCTTAAATTTTTAAGTCAGGTACTCGTCTACCAAGTTATTCCTACGTACTTTTTCTAACTCACTTATTTCCATAGCTTTTTAAGTTGAAGACTGAAAGTAAATGACTAAAGCAATATTAAGACACAAAAAAAAAGCATGTTTCATGCATTTAACACTGCTATAGAAACCAGAGAGAACTATAATTATACAGCATGAATTAGCCCATTAAAGAGAGAGGCTCATAGAGTCTTCAAACTTGCATTTCTGAAGTGATGCTTATCCTTCATGTGCACAGAAGGTGTCAGGATATATGATATCTGTTTGCTTACTAGCACAATGTAGGATGAGGACATGCCTCTGATACAGGTTGTGCTGACTGAGAAACTAACCAGTTACATGGTTAATGCCTTTTATTTGTGCCTGGATTTTAAACAGCTTTTAGGCATATTATACATTTGTGTGTGTTCCACAGTCTACGATGCACTTTATCTTCTACAGACCAAACAACAGAAAGAGTTGCTGGGAAGAAATATCTATGAGACTTTGAGTACTTAATGATTAAATGAAGGCAAAACAAAGTACATCACAAAAGCATCAAAACCAAAGACTCCCAAATAATCTTTTCCACACATTTTTTATTTATTTGTTTGATTGTGTATGTTCCTTCAACATAACAATCTGCAACAAGCTATTTCATTACCTGAAGGAAAAAAGATAAGTTGAGGGCAAGGGGAAGGAAGGAATGCCTTAGGAATACTTCTCTTTTTTCTGAAAGCTTAAAGAAAGCCTTTAAAGGAAGGAGCCTGGACCATACAAAACTGTATTAACAGGGTTTATATTCTGCTTTCAGAATCATCCAACCTTGACTTCATGGCATAACAGGAAAGTTTAGCTCTTAAACACTAGATAAACCAGAGAAAGGAGGCAGATGGAAGGACACAACACTACGCAAAGAAACACTAAAAAAAATCAAATGTGGAAAGATACACATTTCTTTACCTCCCTAGTGCAAAAAGTGCTTTGAAGAAGAATATTGTAAGTTTAACTAAACTTGGCTGAAAAAATCAAGTTTAACTTCTCTTTCATTTAAGGTGGCTATAAGAGACAAGTGCAAAGTCTCAGGGGTTCGTGCTCTAAGTACAGGAGTCTCAACCACAAGTTCTACAGAAAGGACATAGAAGAAATGGGCACAAGAGACAAAGACAGGGTCACCTGCACAATCTCAGGAATACAGTGCAGTTCTCTAAGAGAGAGCATTGTGTAGAGGTGCTTGATACAAGACCTTCAGTGTTACAAGAAAAGAGATTACTTCAGATTGCTTTCTCTTCCCACACAAGAAAATAGGACTGTTTATATTTGTGTTCTAAGTGTGCTCAAAGGTCCTGGATGCCATTAGTAATTTTGTTTCTAACTGAAATAGCCTATACCATGTTGAATTCTGGCTACCTGCTTAGATTGAAAGAGGTCATATTACAAAATACTTTAGATCTGTAAAGTCATCTGCTGTTACTGACATATAGTTCCTTTAAACATGTAAAAGGAGCAACGTTTCATACAGCTTGTAGCTGAAGAACTGAAAAGTCCAGTAAACATCTCAGAATGCCTCTCATGCTAAAATAGAAGAAAGATTTTCAGATATAGCTATTTTGAAGTTTATGTATCATAATGATGTCTGGCAGACCTAACAAATTAGTGCTAGATCAGTGTTGAGTACAGCCCAAAGATACCAAATGCAGTAATGGAATAGAAGAAGGACACAAAGGAAAAATATTTACTTGACAAGTTAATGGCAGCATTCAGTACAGAATATATACCTCCTCTCAAAACAGTACTTTGGCCCCATAGAAGTATAATATAGTTAACCTTGGGATAAGAAAAAAATAATCTAGAAAAATATATGGAAGCATAAACATCGTACACAAGGACACATTCAGAAGAAACATATGAACAATGCAGAATTTGCATATAAAATAGATGATAAAGCATTGTATTTAATGCACTTTAAATTTCAATTTAAAATGTTGAGTTTAAGAAACTCTTTAAGAAATGTTTATTACTACTCTGCATAAAAGACATATACATTCTGGAATGATAACCAGTTTGAAGGAGTAAAAATCCATGAGACTTTTAATTCATTCCAAAGATGGAAAACAGGACCTCTTCTGCATCTGGCATGTGCTTACTTACTGCAAAATTATGAAATTCCCTCAAATCATTCTCTATGTACTAGAACTGCAGACAGTGTTTCATATGTCCTGAAACTGCAGTGTACAAAAGAAAAGACTTCAACATCCATTTTTACCATATTAAAGATGGATGCATCAAACCTTTTGAGTCCACAGAAACTGCAGTGCCCTGAGAACAGCATGTCCTGACATACTACAACAGCTCAGCTGTTCCCATATCCCCCGTTTTAATTACATTGTGAAATAGATTTTAGGGTTGTATTTTTTTTAAACCATTAATGTACACACGTTAATCCACACAGACATGTTAACAGTTCGTTTTAAAAGCGGCAGATAAGCAATGCACCATATTTCTTGTTTATTACTGTAGTTTAGTAGGGAACTACTTAAACATATTGAAAATATATGATTGAAAATTAATATATTTATCAGTAACACATTATTTTGAAGTGGTGACAAATACTCTATTAAATGCAAGTACACAAAATGAAATGGAAATAATATGTGTCATATAACTTACTGAAATTTGACCTTTTCCAGGTTTTTCTTTTCCAGCTTTCCCAGCATCCCATTTTTCTGCATTGATATCTGCTTCATTCCATTCTGGCCAAATAGGAAATCTCCACTTCTCTTTTGAAGCAATTGACTTGGAAGGCATAGCTGCCCTAGGAAACACACAGTGGCATGAATAAAAATAAACAGCACATTAGACAAGAGTAGTAGGAAGACTTCTATCTTATAAAATATTCCTTTTTTAATGTACTGTAATAGAAATTTTGGTGGTTTTAACTACAACTTTTTTGTCACTAAGATAAGAAAAGCTATAGAAGTGCTTGATGTTGTTATTAGGTATAAACCAACAAAATACTTAAATGCATTTATACAAGGAATTCTGCTGAAGTAAATGGGATAGTTGAAGCACAAAAGCAGAATTTGAGGACAGTTTCTTCCCTCTTCTTTTTGCCTGCTTCAAGCCACATGGTTCTCCTTCCTTTCCTGTGTCAGTCCTAACATTCACCACTCAGTTCAACTCACCCATCTGAAGGCTTTCTTTCCTTTTATTCTGCCTTATTTTCTTTAAATAACTCGAAGGAGCTTGCCATGGATAAAAGATGTCCTTGGGAAAAGGACTCCCACTTCTAGGCATCTGTGAGCTGCCTGACCAGCCAGTGCTGTCTCCCAGTAGTTACATTCTCAGGGCCTCTTGTGCTACCAGCACTCTCACTACCTTCTTCCTGGGTCTGACAACTCTGGCAATAATTTTGCTGAGACTGAAAGGATTTTCACAAGATTAATACACAATGTGTTCATAGCCGCAAAGTAGCGCTAGTGCAGCTTCGTTTTTCCAGTCCACACAAAGGGCTGAAAAACTGAAATAGCTGGAATATTCATTCCTTGTTCCTATATAAGTGCAACAAAATGCATAACTACATTCTAAAGTCAAACACAGACTACTTAAGTGAGCAGTCTGACTAGGGAAAATGGTGTGTAGCAAGTGACACCTGAAAATACTACTAAGCACCATCACCCAGAAGGTGGAAGCAGGGACAAGTCACGTGAGGGAACAGAGGCACTGCTCAAGCGTAGAGCAAAGAAACTACAAAAACAAAAGCTCGGCTGGAGTAGAAATAATCAAAGGATGTTAAGAACAAGGAAAAAAGCTTCCATAAGTACGCTGGCAGCAAAAGACAAATAAGGAAGTGCATGGCTGCTGCTCAGTGGGGTAGGGAACAGTTTAGTGACAAAGAACATGGGAAAGGCCAAGATACACTCAATGTCTTTTTGTGTCTTGGGTTTTGTTGGCAAATTTGGCTCTCAGGCCTCCCACTCCAAGAGTATTTACAGCGTCTGTGAGAGTGAAACATTATCTACAGGAGAGGAAGGAGCTGGGTAGCACCTAAGGCAACTGGACACACACAGCTCCATGGGACTGGCTGCAATGTGAGCAAAGGTACTGAGGGAGTTAACTGGAGTCTGACTTGGATCTTGGTAACTACAGTGCTTGGAGACACTTTAAACTCAAATAGACATGGATCTAAGCAACCTGATATAAAACCGGTCCTGTTTGAGTAGGAGTTTGACTAAATGGCTCCCAGAGGCACCATTCAATCAATGTTTTTCTATAATTCCATAATACTTTAGTTGTTAGCAATAGTAAGGACAAAGACATGGGTAAAAATAAAGATTTCTCACTGTCTAGACACTAACTACATTCATCCACAATACCAGCAACTCATAATGGAAGACAGCTGTTAGAATTTAATACCATCTGTGCCTTCTGCTGTGCAAAACCCACCGAAACATAGCTTCTACTTCTCTAACTGGAAGGAAGATGTATTCTGTAGAATGATACTTTGCTTTCTTTTTCATCATTGCCACCTCAGTCATCTGTAAATTGACTCTATTTCGTTTGATCTTACATTAATCATGTAATATTTTCTCCACTGTTTTCTTGAAGACTCAAATGATGTTTCATGCTGTATTCAAGAATATTTAACAAGCAATTGAAAAACCCTGAAGTGTTTATCAGTTTCTCTGGATTACCAGGAATGTCTGTATCATTTCTAGTTGTTTCAAAGAATCTCCTGCATCTGTACTAACCACATGCATGAAGAACAATGAAAAATAAAGTGCTGACTGTATCAACAGATTCAACATTTGTGATATTTTGAAACCAGAACACTTCTAACTCTGATTTAAATAAAACTCCTGGCAGTTTCTTACACATAGTAAGAAAGTTATTAGTTAAAATTCTCATTTTTTGTACTTTTTTCTTTTTTCAGATGAAACATAAATAGCATATGTAGCAGTTTCAAATATTTCAGAACTACTCCTAATTTTCTTGTATCTTTTTTCTACTTCTAAATCTGCATTTGCTCTCTTAAATATTTAAAGAGAAGCATGTAAATTTCACTTACTGATAACAATAATAAAGATATTCTGATGCCATTCACAAATAAAATTAATGGCAATTGCAATAATTCATAGAACCATAGAATGGGTTGGGTTGGAAGGACCTTAGAAATCATCTAGTTCCACCCCTCCTGTCATGAGCAGGGACACCTTCCACTAGACCATGTTACTCAGAGCACCTCCTCATTTCTTGCTATAAGATTTCTGAGTGCTTTGGGACAATTATAAAATAATAAAAAACCATAATTTTAAAATGTAACATTGAGATATGGAAGATTTACTTATCTTACCATCACACTAAGACAGACAATTACTTTCCACCACACTTTGAAACAGTATTAACTACTTTTTGAAACAGTATTAGCTACCTATGACTGAGATGCCTGAACTAAGTTGTGATTACAGCCTTCACTGTGTAATGCTACTGCATCTCAAAAGGGATAATTCAATAAGACCTGGAAAATTCACAAATAACTGAAATTTAATCGGTCTCCAAATGTAAGTAATAAATAATAATAAATGAAAAAAGGCAGCTGAACTAATTAAAATATTGTATTTTAGTAATGCTATTAAGAAGCTCCTTTATTACAGGAATTGAATAATATAAATCTGAGAATTCTTTGAAACAAACTGTAAAACCCAAGGACATCGCAAATTACTGGTATTTTATGCTCAGGTTAGATCGCCTTCACTGTGCAACAGTATTTTAAAGACAAACTAACTGGCAGACTTCTTTTTAATCCTGTGCTAAACCCTAAAGTAGAAAAAGGAAGAATAAATTGCCAAATGAGATACCATGAAGTTGGCACTAATTCACCTCCGACCCTTTAAGCAGCTTCTCCAAGAATACTGGTATAATTGATATAGTGTCAACACAGGAAATGGGGGACAGCAGGATAGACAAGCACAACAGGGAAAACGCAGACAGATTGCAACCTAAGCTTTTCAGAGACTTCAGATTTAACAGAGACAGGAAACAAGCCCACAAGGTACTGGAAGTGTGCTCTCTCAAGTTAAATATAGTCATTTAGTCTATAGACATATGCACTACTGCACTCTGTAAGCAAAATCTTGTCGACTTGGTCAATGGAGGAGTCTAGGAAGCTAGGAAGCAAATATTTTCATCCTAAAATAGATAAATCTACCTGTAAATTATCTATGACCATTCCTTACAGATGGAACCTAGCAACACTGAAGGGAGTCTTCTCGAGAATTACAGAAATACTGGCAGTTACTTTCAGAACAGCATGGCTACTCCAACATTCCTTTCCCAGCAGTCATGTTATTCAGGATCATCAGACAATAATAATTTTGTGACACAATGCAGGTTTTTTTAGAATTCAGGAAGACACCAAAAGACAGTAAAAAAAAAAAGTGTTCCTTTCTGTGGATTGTTTGAACAGTTAGGGAAAAAAACAACTTTTGTCCCCAGTAAAAGCTTTTATATTAGGAAAAAGAGGGCAGAGAACAAACAGATGGTTCAACTTGTTCTCCAAAGCTGCCCTGCAGGGAAGCCACTTAAGTTTTTATCTAATCTCTTCCAACCTCAAAGACAAAAGACTCCTTTGAAGACCTTATTTATAGCAGAAAATTCTTTTAAAGTATAATCACTGAAATGATTTTTAAAAAGTAGCATCTGAATATCTTAGAAACACAGAGCAGAAACCATGGTAACACTCAAGTTCATAAGAATCTCTAAAGGATACAGGAAAGTTTGGCCAAGTATCAGTAACTCACTCTGTGGCAAAATTATTTGCTCTTTTTCTTCGTACCTTGTGCCATTCTTCAGAAGAGGAATGAACAGAATGAGCAACAATCAGACGATTTAATAAGCAGCTAATAAGGCAATACAGTTTTCTCCTTAGTTTTAGAATAGTCAGCAGCAATTACAAAATAAAACCAAAATATGAATGAGTTGTTTACAATACCTTGCCACTAGTCTTATCTTGGATACTGGAGCCAGAACTTACAGGATTCTCTGCAGAAGCAAAATAGTCTATGTGCTCAGAGCTCTCACATTTGGGGACACTCAAGCCATGGATGCAGTTCAGGTATGATGAGCAGAACAAATAATTGTAAATCATCTATGTTGCAATCATAGTTGCTTGCAATGCCTACGAATAGGTTTCATTGTGATTTCACTTTTGTATACTGGAACAGGATTTCTTCCTCAAAAAGCACAGAGTGCTTTCTGTGTGAAACAAGATCAAAGTGTGGAACATGAAAGCAATGACAGAAAGAAAAGATTAACACCAACTGATCATTCTTTATAGATATATTTTTAAAGGGGTCTGTAATATAGATCACTACTTTCAAGTGAGATGTTCTCATTTCTAAACATAACTGATGTCCTTGTAGGTGTCAGACAAACTACTAATAGACCTCAGTAACTTGTCAAGAATGAGCCTATTTTGAAGACAAACACATTTGCTAAGAGAGATGGTCACCTAGCCTCATATTTAGCTTTGCCACCTAGAAGTCCACGTTTTCTTAATTTTATTTGCCTTCATATTAATGGAAACCAAGTTTCTCTCTCTTGGTTTGCTTTCCACATTCTAGGAGAGGGAAGAAAAACCCTATATGCCAAATCCCTTGTGCAAATTGCACATAGTAGTGTGCCTTGGACATTGTTTGAAAGAAAAATTAATGGAAAAAAATGGTCTAGAAGCAGGTTTTAAAACATTTATTTTTTTGTTTGTTCTCCTTGTTTCCAGCCTGATTCCATGTGTTGCCCTATAAATGTCTGAATTTTTGTCCCTGTAATTTTAGAATTCCAACTAAAATTGAGCATCTTTTGCTGCTTTGATCCATTCATTCCAACTAAATCTTTTTGCTATATAAAAACTTGAAGTCAGAAATTGAATCTAAAACACAGAATTGAGTAATAGACTTGTGCCATGTGGTAGGGGGAAAAAAGGAAGATCCATTCAAAAAACTGGTGCCAAATAGACTGATAAACAACTGAATAGTTAATATAGATCACAATGGATTTCTTTCATCTTGTGTGACTAAATCTATGTAAAGCAAAAAAACAAAATTTTCAGGTTTTTTTGGAGGAATTCCTGTAAAATTCAACCATCATGCTCATGGCAAGTTCATGCACAATGTTAGAATTTTGGACCTTTATCCTTCTATTTTTGCATTCCAGGAAGAATAGTTTCTATTGAACAAACCACCATTTGTAAACTGCTCAAAGGCAGAAGTAAAATCAGGTGATGCTACATACCTGAGAAACAATATCATGGACATGCTGCTTTCAAATGGCAGCCCAAGTCAAGACCCTGTAGCCTGTGAAAGCAACGCCAGAGAACTCAGCTTATAATGTTCAGTGGTGAGACAGCTGTAGTGAAAATTCTCTGCTCCTGATTCTATGGAGACAAAGATCTGCTATAAAAAAAGCTTTGAATATAGAATGGAGAAAAAATACTATTTTACTTATTTGAAAAATATTCTTCACAATGGAAGGTATCAGATTGCCTGGAGGTCATTCATTTGATAGCCTTTCATGTTCTACCACACCAGAAGTTACTTAGACCTCTAAAAGACATCCTTCAATTTTTAATTTTTTTTAAATTACATTCCCAAGAATGGAATATTGAAAATTAAGTCCAAGAGATGCCTGCCAAGGCAGAAACACTCTAATATCTAGCTCTTAAATGAGCACTTGTAACCTACAGAAACAAAAATAGTCTACAGAGGTGGACTTTATATCCAGGTTTACAGGTGGAAATATGATACACCAATACCTAGATCAAGTCATGGCAAGAGCCTGAAAAGAGGAGCGTCTTTTCTGGTGATTTTTAGGTGCCACTCTCAACCAAAAGAAGTAATCTCTGACTGATTCTTCCAAGATGGTTATGGTTGACTCTGAGTTGTGCTCCAGGTGGGATTGTGAGCTGGTCCAAATCCTTTAAGGTTAACTGGTTTCAAAAGGTGGTGGTGACAGGCCAAGTGACCAGAGTGCCACAAACAACAAGGGGTTTGAGCTCCATCTTGCAGTTTTCCAACAACTCACAGATTTGTAAGCAAGTAACATCTACATCTAATTTGCAGACCAAATTTGTCTGATCAATGTGCTCTTCTTCCAACTAGCAGCAAATGAATAGGGGGTTATAAGGTTATAAGGTGACCTTAGATTCAGCTGTATGAATGCTGAGAAGATTGCAGCACCTCTTTTGACACTGAAGTTTGATACTCAAGTATTTCTGAAGAATATGAACTGCACTTTGCTCCTTTCTTTGGCATTGCTTCTTTGCTGGCTTCTGTGAAAACCTCTTGTGCCTTCTGTATGGCACCTGAACAATTAACCAAGAGCTAAAAGTCTCTGCATGGCAGAGCATGCCAGTACTTCTGTGGATTTAGGCCAACTCATTTAAAAAGCACTTTGCATGCATTGTTAAGAAAACCAGGAAATCCTCTTTCTTCTGTGATGCTTACAGCGAGTTCACAGAAGATAAAGACCATTCTGCTTAAGTACATGAATAATCCCTGGCAAACAGAGTCTCTAACATGATACTTTAAGAATGCTTTCTAGTTTCAAAACACAATTATTGGTGTTTTTCTTTTGACAGCACTTGTCCTGCTATGTGGTTCTGCTGAAAGCTGCTTTTCTCCATTACACTGTTCATTTCACTGTTCATTGTAAAAGAAGTCAAAACTCCTCTTGCACAGTCTAATTGTATAGTCTCCAGCCAAGGGCTCATGGAATGCTTGCCTGCAGGATCCTCTGACAGTGCTTTGAGTTTCATGGAAAGAAAAACCTAAAACTAAGATCAGTAGGGAGTACAGTATTTAGTGTGATATTGCCACTAGTATATTACTTAATAGTTTCATGCCCATGAGTCCATGAAGTTTGAAATCTACAGATCAAATAGGCTGAGCTCTCAGGGGTTCATTGTTTTAATTAGAATTAACTAGGAAAATTAATTTGAATACATAATTTTCTAATTAACATGTAATATAGTTAATAAAAAATTAAACTTATTGGTCAGCTTATATGCTATTCTAGTATGCGTATCATATTTACCTGGGGAAAAACACAGTATCTAACCACAAAGCATAAAACTAAAAATCAAATTAAAGGAGAAAAAAAAAGTGCCAACAAATTGACTATGTGAAGTTGTACTGTGTTTACACACTGAAAAATTTCAATTAATGAAGTACAGGTGCTGAAAGCAAGAGCTTCATCTTTCTGGTCAGAAATTCTAGGTCTAAGTTAGAATTTTTTTCTCTGATACGAACAAAATGACTGCCCTCAGAAATATGAGTTACTTACAAAAAAGAAAATAATTTTTGACAATAGACAATAAAAAACAATAAATGAAAAGTGGTTCTTTCATGCTTAAGAAGGACAATGAAAACTCTTCAGGAATGTGTCTAGCTTTAGTCAGGTTAGAATTTTGGTATTGGTACAATAGTACAGTAGTAGAGCTTGCAGATGCAATAAATAACTTCTGAAGAACAATCATGAGCCAAAGCGTTTCACCCAAATAGAACCTAAGATCACAACACATTTATTCACTAACACGGCTGTGTCTGGGGAAAGCACATACGTGCAGGATGGTACCATTTGCTCAGTGTTCCAGATGGTTAAATTTTAAAGTACATAGATACTTTTCCCTTCAGTTCTGCAGCTGGATGTCCCAGAATCCTGGGCCATTACAGATTTATGTTGTGCCTGAATTATTTGAGAGACCAGGAAATGCCTTCAAAAAGGCTCCAGACAGCCATTCAAACCAAAATAACTTTTCAGATTGCAATTAACAGCATGATAAATAGAGACCCTGATCTCACAACATCCTCAGGTTTGTCAGGAAAGTAGCTACAAACTGGAGATGAACAACTGCTGTAGCTCAAGATACTCCATTCAGAGAGTCTTGGGAAGCCTTAACTGGCTTTGGTTAGAAGAGACCTGAACCGAGCTGTTTGATATAGAAGAGCCTCCCGAGTTATCAAAAAACAGCTTTGTAGTAAGAGTATAAAATCTTGCAATATGTTACCAGTTACAACTATAAAGCAGCTTAAGAATGCAGTGAAGGTTTAAAATTTTTCATATAAAACTGCTTTTCCTTGTGAACTCCATTGAGTATCTGTGCTGGGTTTGGCTAGGAGTGAGGTACATTTCTTCAGAGCAGGTTGTAGGGGGGATATGTTTTAGATTTGTGATGGAAACAGTGTCGACAACACTGTGATGTTTCTGTTATTGCTGAGCAGTGACTGCACAGAGTCAAGGCCTTTTCTGCTTCTCACATGGCTCCACCAGCACATGGGCTGGGGGTGCACAATAAGGTACCAGAGTGGACATAGCCCCGACAACTGACCCCAACTGACCAAAGAGATTTTCCTTGCCATATGTTGTCATGCTGAGCAATAAAAGCTGGGGGAAGAAGGAGGAAGTGGAGGACGATTGGAGTGATGACATTTGTCTTCCCAAGTCACAATTACATGTGATAGAACCTTGCTTTCATGGGGATGGCTGCACACCTGCCTGCCCATGGAAAGCAGTGAATGCATTATATTTTTTTGCTTTGTTGTTTACCTATTAAGCTGTCTTTATCTCAACCCACAAATTTTTGCATTCTTACCCAGATTCCTTCCCTCATCTGGCTGGGGAGGAGCAAGCAAGCAGCAGTGTGGGGCAAAGCTGCCAGATGGGAGTAAACCATGACACCTGAAACCAATTGTATTTTTAAAGACAGCCCAGTTTCCAACAAATGGGGTAGAATTAACCATAAAATGGGTACACCTAATCCAAAAATTGCAAAATCACAGCTAGTATCTTCAATGTGTTCTGTCCAAAATGTTCACTCTGTTTCAAATCTCTAGCAGACCTTGGTTATAACCACCAAGCCACACTCATCTCTGCAGCTCATGCACAGCCAAAAACAAGCATAAGCACCTACACATGAATGTAACTAGCTTTTACAATAACACAGCAATCCCTTCTCTCAAATAAAACATGTTGTAATATATGTTGCAAGTCAAAGATGTACCACTGGGCTACCCCCTCAGACCACAAACAGGAGAACAGGAGTACCAAGTGAGGGAATGGGTAAACTGTAGCCCAACATCTTGTCTCAAACAATACTGCAATTGAAAACCCACACAGAGCATAAAGGCATATCTAGTATATTTGTCAAATACTTTCACAGTCTCTAATTATTTTTAATAATAGTGCTCAAGCACTTCCCAAGCTTGATGTAGTTGCTATGTATTTATATTATCTTCAATGGGTTTCTTTTCTGCAGGCTTGTTCCATGATTCCATGTAAATTTTTAGTGCCCATTAAGACTTACATTAACCAACATGAGAGGTCCAGCACAACACTAAAAGCAGGTTCAAGTTCAATTACCATGCTCTTATCCACAAGTCATTAGTTCCTACCATTCTCAAACTTCAGCCTAACAAACTCAAAACATCAAAAAATTAATCTGGTCAGTCTATATTCTCTAAACCACCAAACCTTAAGTATACTTACCTAAAGAACACATGCTGGCAGTGGATAAAACCTCAAGCACAAGCCATGGCTGAAACCTTGTCACAGGCATAGGAGAATTGAAGAATGAACTAGCAAAGCCACTATTTTTTTCTGCTCTTATTGTCCCATCCTTCAATCTTAATAAGAAACATTAGGTAATCCTAGGCCTTGGTGCAGCAACCTGTTACTCATAGCAAGCAACCAGGCACACAGCTAAACTTTAATAATTTCTTCCAGCCAGTCCAGGCTTCAGCCTGTCTCTGCTGGTCCTTAAGCATACATCAGCAGCAAATATTGCTCTTAGTTACTGAGCTCTCTAAAAGAACTCCAGCACTGCTCTGACCTTCCCCTACATACATTGGTGACCTCTGTCTGTGCCACAATTACCCCTAAATCACTTGCCTCTCTTGGCACTGGCCATTAACTCCCCACTTTTGTCCCTAATAGCCCAAACCCTAATTGAGATAAGATGCTGATGGCTTAAGTTTTATTCAGAAGATTGGGCTTGATGGCATAGAGCTTCATCAAATTAATTTTAAAAGCATTTTAATTCATTATCCATTCTTACTAGCCAGAATCTCTTTCAGTGCTGCCAAAGACATCAATTCCTGTTCACCATAGCTGTTGAAACCTGGGAAAGATCAGATTCTCAGTAGCCTCTAATGGTGCAATTAAGAAAAGCTGTAAGGGCAGCAGTTCTTTTGAGCTCTTCAGCCTGTCATCTCTAGCAGCTGCCTAGCTCCTGAAGGGAATTGCTATCTAATTAGTAAGCAATAATGAAGAGAGACCCAATGCAGTATTTTGCGGAGACCCAAGGGAAGTCTGGCTAGCAAGTCCAAAGGAATTTTCCTGCCTTCTCCATATGCTTCTGAGGCCCCACTCCAACAATGCAATATATCCACCCATAACCCTGATTGATTTTCCACAGTGCAGATGTAGTGTGCTGACTGTTTTAAACATTTGTGGGGGAAAAAAAAGAAGCCTGATCTCACTAGAAATTAAGAAAAGTGATTTTAAGGTGATCAAAATATATTGCACAGATGTTTGTACACATTAGTCTCAGAGGATTTCTGCACTAATGTTATCCACAACAGATGAAATTATAACACTGTAATTCTTTTTGGTAAGCACTGACAGCGTTCAGGATTTTTTTTACAAATTATTTTTTTTAAAATAGCCTTTTTCTTTTTTTATATTACTTATATTTCTGTTTATTATTTTGATCATTACAGACATATAAAAACAAGTGGCATTTATTATCAGAAAAACAGTATTAGTCAAAAGATAAGGTATTTTTAACATTTTTATCCTTGCAACTGCAAGCTTCGTTCTAAAATAAAACAGAAAATCTATCTTGCAACTACCACAAAATACAGAAGTTACAAGGCAACATTTTCTCAGGCAGGTTGCAAACATCCATTTCTCTTTCAAATACAGGGGTAGTTACAATACTTAAGTTCTCATAGATTTACACAAAATTTTTACAGTAATTGTCTCTGTCTCATAAACAATCCTGAACAAACTGGGTAACAGAATGAACACAGATATCAAAGGGAATCACAGAATCAGAGAATATTCTGAGTTGCATTCCACAAGGAACATCAAAGTCCAACTCCTGTCCCGGCACAGGACACTCCAAGGGTCACACCATGTGCCCAAGAGTATTGTCCAAATGCTTCCTGAACTGTGTCAGGCTGGCGCTGTGACCACTTCTCTGGGGAGCCTGTTCCAGTGCCCAAACACGCTCTGGTGAAGAACCTTTTCCTAATATCCAGTGTAAGTCTCTCCTGACACAGTTTCAGACCATTCCCTCGGGTCCTGTCATGGGCCACCAGACAGGAGATCAGCGTCTGCTCCTCCCTCTTCCCCTTGTGAGGAAGCTGTAGACTGCAGTGAGGTCTCCTCCATGCTGAACAGACCAAGTGACCTCAGGCACTCCTCAGAAGGCTTCTCCTCACAGCTGGCCCTCCACGCTGTTGTATTCATATTCAATGTGCTATTGACCAGGACTCACAGGGAGCTTTTTGAGGTGCTGCTCTCCAGTATCTCATTTCCCAGTCTGTCCGTATATCCAGGGCCGCCCCACCCCAGGTGCAGAATCTGGCACTGGTCTTTGTTAAACTTCATGTGGTTGGTGATTGCCAATCTCTCTAATTTGTCGAGGCCTCTCTGTCTCTGAGGGAGTCAACAGCTTCTCACAATTCTACATCATCTGTGAACTTGGTTAGTGTCTCTTCCAGTCCTGCGTCCAAGTAATTTACAAAGATGATGAAGAGCAGAGGGTCAAGCATGGAGCCCTGTGGAACCCCACTAGTGACAGGTCCCCAGTCTGATGTCACCCCATTCACTATCACCCTTCACACCCGACCCATAAGCCAGTTGCTCACCCATCCATGATGTGTTTATCTGGTTGTGTACTGGACATTTTGTCCAGAAGGATCCTGTGAGAGATAATATCAAAAGCTTTACTGAAATCCAAATATCTAATAAGTAATTGTTATATCTCCAATGAACACAGCTGCACGCTTACAGTGTGCATAAAAGATTTACTTCCAGTTTCCACAATCCATTAAAAAAAGACTTGGTAAATTGCCTTTGATAAAATATTTACAATTATTACAAACATTTGCCTAGTATTAGGAGAAAATCATTACCTGAGGAAACATAGAGCACTCTGTTCAACAGAGGGTTTACCAAACCAAATGAGGAATGAATCATAGGGTTACACAATACAGTTGTTTTATCACCATCTCCAGCTGTTTTTCTCAACAATTAGAAAGAGCATCAGTACTATTCATTTTATCAGCAGCCTCCTGCAGAACCAGCTCAGTACTCTTCTGATTGTTCTTGACAACACTGACACAGATTAAGCCTTATATCAGAAAATTGAATTTTCTCTGCATTTGGGTCTAAAACTGTACTTGTTAGTAAATGAATGATATCTGTATCTTGTTCTTGTAGACCAAGATGGCACTGAAACATCCAGATGATTACTGCTGAGAGTTACCCCTGTTTACAACAGGGGCACTCTGTATGACAACGGTTATTCACAAGATAAACCCAAAAGACATGCTACAGTTAAAACAAAAGTTATAGGCTTAATGAAAAAAACAACAATACAAACTATCTATTCTGTGATATCATGGCTCTGCATTGCAATTGGGTTATTGTAACATATTACTAGACTACAGAAGAAACAAAACCACTAAGCCACCACTAGGACATCTTCAAGCTACTCCACCTTATGTAAAATAACTTTCCTTTATTTTGTCCGACAGCTAAAAAACAAAAATGTCCCTGATAGCTTAAATATTATCAGAAAAATTTTGATAAACTGAAGCAATACACATGAAGGACAGCATGGCTGTGGCCAAAACAACAACAACAAAAGGTTACTAAACAAAGTGTGCAGTGGGGAGAAGGAACTAGATACTGGCAGCCTGTGACAGAAAAATTAGCAAAATGGGAATCAAGGTGTGAAATATAAAAGAGAAATATGACAATATGAAATAAGAAATTACTGTGTAGTAAAGGTTGTGTAACTAGATATTAAATAAGCACAAAGGGGCATTTAAGATTGATTTCAGGAGAGAAATAAGTGATACAACTGAAAGCTTCATTTATGGCAGGAAAAAAAAAAAAAAAGAACGAGAAAAGGCCCTAAGCACATACATCAGATACCTTTTTCATTCGAATCCTGATAGCATCATGCATTCAGGCTTACATTAGGATGAGAAAACTGCTGACACCATAGAAACAGAACTCACAAGTCAAAAAAACCAGTGACCCTAAACGTCAATGTTCTCTATTTGTTTGTCTCTGCAGGAAGAAATAGGCATTTACACAGAAATATACAAATTCACACTAAACACTCAGTGAATAGCAAATCACTTAAAAGTACCTCATGAGATGCTACTTACACAGAAATATTTAAGAAATTAATAGGACGAATTGGTATTTTTTTATCATACTTTCTTTCCTCAGATTCTTTATAACATAAAGCAAACATTCCAAGCATTGGGAATTGTCTTTCCCTTCTGTAAGTGACACTGATGTGCTATAAGAGCCATTAATCATTTTGCCCCCAAAACTTCAGCTAGTTTAGTACCTCTACCTGATGAAAACAGAGAGCTCCCATTCCCAAAATTATTGTCGTGGTTCACAGCTTCGAGGTTCTTTTAAATCCTGAACCATTTCTGTGAGCTCTTAACTTCTGGCAGCTCTCGAGTAGCAGCAGCTGGAGGCTTTGTTCCCCTGGCCGTGCTCGGGCTCCGAGCTCTGCCTGCCAGACCAGGGGTGCCACAAGGCACGCCCGGCACCGGCGGGGCAGGAGAGCGCTACCAGACAGCCACGGGACTGGCAGGGCGTACAACTTCCCACACGAGCTGGGCCTCCGCTTTGAACAAACCAACAAAACCCCAAGAACAACCAAACCTCACCTCGTCTTTAGACACCACTTCTAACCAAGCATCCACACGCGCAAGTGAACTTTCCTAGCTCAAGTTGTTTGCCCGCACAGCGCTACGGGCAGGCAGGGAAGCCTCGGGGCAAGTTCCCAGCCGGCCCCGGAGGCGCCCGCAGCAGCCCAGGCCGGGTACCGCGGTGTCTCCCGGCGCGCCCTCCGTGTCGGGCCGGTCGGCGGGGACTGCCCTCCTCCCGCACCCACCCTCCATCTCTCCCGGGGCTCTCACGTTTTGGAGGAGGCGCTGGTGCGACTGAGGAGCTCCTTCTTCTTGCCCCCCTTGGCGGCCATGGCCGCGGGTCGGTGCCGCCGCGTCCGCCGCGTTGCCGGGCGACCCCGCGGGACGGGCCGCGCCGCTGGCCCGGGGCCGCGGGAGGGGCCGCAAGGGCAGGCGGGGGCGAGCGCCAAAGAAATGGCATGAAGTGCCTTTGGGGGCAAAAATTTGGCTTCGAGGGTGACAGGTACCGCTTTCTGCGGAAATCTGTCCAAAGAACGTAGTTTGTTTGCTTGCCGGTGACAATCAATTGTGAGAAGCTGTGGACTCCGTCGAAGGCAGCGAGGCCCTGCAGAGAGACCTGGATAAGAGAAGGGAATGGGCCATCACCACTTGTATGAAGTGTGAATCACTGGTCTTGCATGAAGTTTGACCAAGACCAGTGTTGGATTCTGCACCACCTGGGATGGAGCGATCCTGGATGTACGGACAGACTGGGAAACAGAGGCTGGACAGAAGCACTGCAGGAAGCGACCTGGGGGGCTTGGTCCATGGCAACTTGAGTAGGAGTCAGCTCTGCCCTGACAGTCTAGAGAAATTTCAGAGCTAGACTATGCAAGCCTTTATTTTCCTTTTTAATTTCAAATTGAGGCAACTAATTAATTCCTTCTATGAAGCCGGTGATTACCAAAGTGAATGCAGTTCCACCAAGGTCAGATAAAATTAGCATTAGTCTGCTGGTTTTGAATTCAGCAGATAGTTGACTTCAACTTAGTTTATAAGCAGATGTTTTCAGATATATGCCAGAGACTGCATTATTGCTAACAGCTCCTGTTTTTAACACCGTATTTGCTGTTTCCCAGTCTGTAGTGGATGATGAAAAATCCTTCATAAAACAGATTATACTTCTTTGTTTATTCTTATTCAAGCTTTTTCAAATAAAAAAAATCTATGAAAATCGATTTGTCAAATTGCAGAGGGCAGGAGTAGATGAAAAATAGGAGGAAAAATATGCAGATGTTGCTACATCTGGAGGCTTATTTTAGACAAATGTCAGATCTTGACTTATATCAAGATGACAGGCAGTCAGATATACACTCAAATTTCAAAGTGGAGAATTCTTCCACAGCTTGGCATTTCCTTCAGCGTAATGTCCAACAGCATCCATTTTAAATAAGGTACTTTAGGTCACTTCTCACTTGAGAGCCAAGTAAACATTTCAATTTTATTTATTTATTTTCAAATTTGGATGCTGGTCTTCATTCAATTATGCTATCAAATATTGATTAGGGCAAACAGATAAAAAATAGCAGAGACAGAGGTGAGTTCAAACATTTGGCTACACCTCTTCAGTACCAGCCACAGGGCTGCTCACCTCCACACCTTGCTGGGTGCTGATGCCAACTTGTAGACTGGGACCAGGATTCAGTTTGTGACCCAGAATGCAGATAAAAACATTATGGGAATTACAGACCACCTAGTCCTCTGAATCCTCTTTCCTTTCCTATACTTACTGGACAGAGAAAACACTATGGAAAAGTATCTATGAAACATACATATGGCACTTGTGAAAGCTTTCATAGTAGGAAAACTTCCTTCTTGATCCCACTGCAGATGACCAATGAGGTTTGCAGCATCCCAGCAAATAATACTTTCATAATACACTTATGTGAAAGACAACATAAAAGTAACTGAAATTTGAGTGTCTGGGGCTGTAAACATTTTTGGGTAGTACAGGAGGAAGAACAGAAATCAGGAAAGCATATTTAAGTACAGAGCCTTTAATTCTTTGCTCTGTTAAATGATAATTACTACATAGAAAGTTCAGAATGGACCTGAACTTTTACCATAAAATTCTATAATAAGTTTGTTTGCTAACAGTGATGGCATTAAAAGCACGTATCCAGGTACTTTGTTAAGGAAAAAAAAGAGATCTTAAGTTTTATATCCCTCAAGTTACTTCTTTTTATTTATGCAAGAACTTCATTTAGAATTCCATAACCTAACAGCAATGACAAGGACAGTTTGTTTGGAAAGAGAAATTAATCTGAATTTCAAACAAGCTAGTTTTCTAACTGGCAAGGAATCTGTAAGGTCACATCAGCTGATTCACTGCCCTAATGTCTCAAGCCATGAAGTATATCTGACAGACACTCCCTGAAGGGAGGAAATTGTTAGCGTAGAGGCGGCCTGACAGTTATAAAATGTGGAATAAATGCCCAAGACAACAAAAGAAGTGTTAGGAACCCACTGAGATGTCATTAAACAAATACTAAGTTAGAACGTACTGGTTAGCAAGGGATGGATGACCTTCTGGTCATCATTCTTCTAAGATAACATGCAAAACACCAGCTTCTTTGTTTTTCCCTGAAAGCATCACATCAACAGCTACAGCACATGCAAGTCACTTGCAGGAAAACAGCCTTTTAATCTTATATATTTTGCACTTTTTTACAGCAACACATATTAGTTGGAGAGAGCAGAAAAAGTAACTATGAATAGGAACACTACCAAGACCCCTCAGGGGTCTTGGAGTTCAGCCTTAACTCTTCTCTGATTTTACAGAGGGCACAAGGACTCCAGAACAAGACAGTAAAAGGTTTTGCCTTAAGAAAAGACCTGGAGTGTGGTAGAGGGGCAAACCAGAATGTCTAGAAATAGCTGATGAAATAAAGACATTCATTCTTCTCAGAGGTGCTGAGTGACAAGATTAGAATCAATGTGAGAATTTAAATATGAGAAATTCCTCTTTAAAAATAAAATTTAATTTTAATTACAGTGAAGGTAGTCAAACACTAGAACAGGTCTTCTAACAAGACTGTAGAGTTTTTATCAAACTTGGCATGACCATGAGCAACCTGCTGAAGGTCTGAGCAGAGGTGTAGGACTATACAGTCTTCCAAGGCCACTTCCAACCTTACCCATTCTGTCGTTCTAGGAAGTTTTCCATGAAAAAAGGGTTAAGGTAAAAATCAGCTAGAGGCTTCTGTAAGAGATGCTGCATTTTCAAGCAGGAGGTAGCAAGTCACAAGATGAAAAGGAAATAGAATGGATTTTGATGTTGCATATTTGAGACTTTTTTCCCATGTCTTTTTATGAAATGATAGGAAAATCCAGGTTTTGAAGTTAATGCATTTAACAGATAAAAAAACCCAGTTGCCCTTAGCAAATAGATAAAAGAGAATATTGGAAGTTAAGTGAAAGAGTAGATGGGAGAGATATAAGGAAGGTACAGGTCAGTGGGAAATTGTGAATAGAGCAGGACAGCAGTGCACTGGCATTTCATTAAGAGCAGGCAGTGAAGGATCAGAAAAAGAGTGAAGGGTTATCAAAAAAAGAGCAATTATGAGTGGAGAATGGTAGTGCCTGAGAAAATGAAAACAGAGCAGTATGTGATAAAGCCTGGGAGGAGAAGTCTGGGCACTGAGTCAGGAACAGGCAGTCACTGAGGTGATATAGGCCAGGCAACTGAACTTGGGCGAAACCATCCTCAAACAGATGGGCTAAAACTATGCACAGGCAGCTCTATTCTGTTAACTCTTAAGTCAGCATGAGGCTAGGGAGTAAAGTGGGGCAATGGATTATGAGAGTTGTCTTGGGTAAACTGATGGAATAAGACAAGGTTGGGGAAAAAAATCACAGCCAGCTGCATAACAGAAAATAGTCTTTGCCTAAGCACAGGACTTTCTGCCCACTGCCATTTCAAAAATATCTTATGGTACCATGTCTCATCTGATCCTGTAAGGGACATGAATTTGACATGGTTCCAGAAAGGACTCTGATGAACCCCACCTATGTTACTATTTCCACTTACCTTTTTTTTTTTCCAAGTTCTTTATTTGCTAGAGTACCTTTTTATCACATTCTCATGCTATAATCTCATTTTGGAGAAACATAGACCCAAAATATTGTGTTAAATATCAAGCAGCTGTTCAAGTCCAATTTAAATACAGCAATACCATCCAAGTCCCATGGGATTGCTCAGGGCACTTAGGTCAAAGTGTGAACTGGGGACCACCACAACTTTGATCACCTCTCCACAACTACAGGGATAAAACAGTGTATGCCCCAAGAGCAGGCAGCAGAGGAAAATCAAAGTAGCTCAGAGAACCATGCAGAGCCATTGTCTTTCTTTTGTAAATTTACATTTGATGATTCACAACAGGAATATCTTTCTGTGTCAAAATGAAAGGCTTTCTGTGTTTGATACAGTGTGAAAACCCTATCTGAAGTCTGGAGTTAAATAAAACAACTGTGATTGTGTAACTGCTGGAACCATTAACAAAACTGGGATATAGACAGAGGAAGTAGTATTACCTCTTTAAAAAACTCTACATATTTGGCTAAAAGATACAATGAAATTGTGACTGTAGCCTGAGGGACAGAAGGGTATTAGTTTTTAAAATGAGAATACACAATCTTAACGTAAACTACAGAACTGCAGAACCTATTAAATCTCTCAGTACATTGTTTTAATTTAATATTTTGGATTTTACAATTAAGGATGTAACCTTTTTGCAGAAGATTTAAAAAGTTATCTTGTTCTAAGCAAAGGCATTCTGCGGATCATAGCAAGTCCTTTTTAACAGTGATTACCTTTAGTGTGTTTTTAGTGCAGTTACAATTGTGTATGCAGGCTAAAAGCAAAAAACTGTCCTACTTAAAAATGCAAAATGCAAGATTGCTGGATAAATATGTTTTAATATAAATGTGATTAACATTCTTCATGAAAAGTTAGAAACAAGATCATAAACTGATGTAAGATGTCTTCAAACTTGTTTTTTCAAGTCTACCAAATAAAAATGTATTGTCTTCTCTAAATAACAGTTTACATTCTCTAACTTTTGAAACTTATAAAAATTACATAAATTATTGTGACACACCATCATCCATATGCCAAGTGCCACCATAACCATTTGAGCTATAATAAGTCTCAACTAATTGTTCTTAAAAGAATAACCCAATGAAAGATGTTCTGGACAGGGAGAAAGATGGAGCCAGTTCTTTGTTTTGGAATCAAGGTCAGTTGCCAGATGTTAAGACTAAGAAAGATAAGGAAGCAACAGTTTACAAGAGCAAAACGTTTACCATTTAATACCATACTTTTACTGCACGTATTTCTTTTCTAATATTTCCTCATATCACCATGTATCAAATGGTTACTCAAGTACTGGGTCTCTACAAATGACTTAAACTTAACAAAAATTAGTTATTATAGAGAAACAAAGATTTGTTCAATCTAAGGAGACTGCATGCTAGTACAGCTCAACAGGCCTGACACAAACTTTAAACAAAACTCTGGAGCTTGGAATAGCTCATATTTTTCTAGTACTGCAGTTAAGATATATCAGAAAATCCTGTACAGAAAAAAAATCACTGTTTGCTCTCACTCCTTTCTAGTTTTCTCAGCAATTGTAATGCATCATTAAGCTCTTTAAATGAGCAGACACTGACTTTGCATTGGCTGCACAGACATATTGCTCAACTACTATCCAGCAAGAATATATGCCAGCTCCAGCCTGCACAAAATCAAATGGACACATGCCAGGAAATACATTTTACTGAGGCACTGATTCAGATTTTTGCTTAAGTTTTTAATTTTAAAACTGTCCTTGAAATTTAGGGACTAGGAAGTCATGTACTTGATCTTTTAAGATTGACATATTTGAGATTACAAGAGAAAGAAATAAAAAAGCACAGGGTGTCTGTTTATCTGATTGGATTGAATTTTCACCTTACAGTATGTCCTGTACAGGTAAAACAAATCAACACTTTTTAGAACTTATTTGCCTGAAGTTAAATTGTGTCTGTCTTCCACATATTTTTCCAAATTAAAGTTTTTGGGTTAATTAGGATAGAGCTCCATGACTAGTTTAACTGACCTAAACACTTCTCCATGAACTGCAGTCCCATTTCGCTCTACCAGGAAGATGCTACCATTTCCTTCCTCAAGTCAGTCTTTTCTTACGGTTTTCTTGTTCTGACGGGATCAGCTTTCCTGATCCACCAGCTCAGTCTCAATGCTTCTTCTCCACAGAGGGATAGTGACAATGCAGTTTGTAGCACAAAGCAAGACTAGCCTTCTAGTAAAGCTCAAATTCTTTTCCTCAGATAAGTGAAAGAGAATTTGAGGAAAAAAAAAAAAAGACTCCATCATGCAGGTAGAAAATTTTTATACTTTTTATACTACTGGCCTCGGTATTGACAACCTGTATCAAAACCAGTACATTCCACCAGTTTTAGTCATGGCCTTTCTACATTTATGCAGAGGTTTAGAAGAAGCTATGTACAGAACAAGGAAAGTGCTTAACTATAGCAGCAGTAACTCTTCAAGCAAAAAAATTAGACATTCTTGAAAATAACTTGCATAGGATTATATTGTCAGTGACAGGACCCAGATGAGATTCATGCATTCAGGCAGAGTCACAAAGCTTGAGTTTGGTCTCCAATTTGCTGTTGAATCTAAACACTAAAACAAACAAACAAAAAAAATCCACAATCTGGATAGCTGGGACAACTGCCCATGGAGGTAAAGTAGGTGTTTACATTTGTGCAGCTTTAATTAAAGTTTAAAAAAAGACAGTACAGTGGAGATTAAACATCAAAACTGAGTTTACTGTCTGAATTGAGTTGTTCAAATGATTGAATAGGAAGATTATGGTGGTTTCAACTCTCAAGGACAGTCAGGCATTGAAACAACTTTCCCAGGGCCATACAGTCTCCACTGTCGGAAGTTAAGACAAGACCACATGAACACCTAAGCACTGTGTTATGACCTTACTTGAAAAAGACATTGGCTTAGAAGACATCCTAAGATCTCTTTCATCTGAATTATCATAGGGTCCTAAGCTAAATAAACCCAGTTTTAGCTTATGCCAAGCCTTACTGTGGTAATTTTAAATAAGCCTTTAAAATAGCAGACACTAGAAGATAAAGTTGTTTTCAAATATCAGTGAAAGCATTTAAGCATAGGGTGGAACATATGTGAGGATTCATGTTCTCAAAAGCATACACCAACACACATAAGATGCCCAAATATATTTATTTAACTCTTAAAAAGTATGTTACTCTTTAGAAAAAAGACAGCCTAAGAAATCTCAATACAGATTAAAGTATATCAAATCCTGCATATACCTAATTCTGACGTTTACTTAAACATCAGCACCATCAAACCCAGCAAGATATGACTTCTGAAGTCAGTAGCAATGAGGTACCAGGACAGAAGAAACCCTTAAAATAAGGAAGAGCTTCAAAGCCTTCGAGCCAAGCATAGCCAGAGTTCCAGAGCACATTCAGGAACCCTGAAATCTCTCTAATCCTTTTGAACTTCATTTGCTGCCAAAAATACATGAGTGTTATAACAAAGAAACATAAACATCTCAGTATACAGTTACAAACTGGTAAGCCAATTCATCAGTTCAAAGCAGTCAAAAGAGTACAGCACTGTTCTAAAACTGACAAAGACAGAGCTTGGGGCAGAAGGTTGACAGACTAGCATGAACCAATTAAGCTATTTCCCTCAAGACCTCTCTCCTTGCTCATGGTATTCAGAACCATCTCTAGACAGAAGAAAAAAAGAAAGTTCATCATCACAGGACAGTAAGATATTTACTTTTTGCACTCTTGGTAAAGTTTTAAGCGTTAGTGCATGAAAAAGTTACTTGATGTTTATTTCTGGACGTGTGTACGGGTGAGATTACAATAACTAGGTGCCAAAAGTACAACTGTGTTCATTAATGTGTTTCATATGTAAAGTATTAGCTGAAAATATTCAGCCTTAAATTGCTGGAGATGCATTTTTATTAGTATCTCAATAACCATGTCTTTCCCTTGTTAAACACAATCATTTAACCATCTTGTTTTTACTCAGTGGTAAAAGCCATCTACTCCATTCAGTCTTAGTGATCACACTAGGAAAGATACCTCCCATCTGTCATTGGCCCCTTCAAGATTTCTGGGATGTCTTGATCCAGGAGAACTAGCAATGAGACAGATCCTCATGGTGGGGGATAATAAATAGGGACAATTGTGCCAAGTGGGACACTAATGGTGACAAAGGAAAAGTTTACTTTAAAGGTGCAAGAGTCACTCAGCTAAAAGTGAGTCCTATTTGGAATGTAGCATATGTCCTAGAAG
Source organism: Orthonyx spaldingii (assembly GCA_013397795.1). Classification (NCBI taxonomy): domain Eukaryota; kingdom Metazoa; phylum Chordata; class Aves; order Passeriformes; family Orthonychidae; genus Orthonyx; species Orthonyx spaldingii. Next base: position 723,423 of record VZTJ01004901.1, read on the forward strand.
CAAACTAGACACTGAATGTTGTCTTTGTTCCTTTTTAGGAGTGTAAACACTACCTTATGTTCTCAAGTAAGAAGACACTAATCAGACTTAGATGCAGACACTCAAGCAAGTGGAATGATAACTCACAAGATACTCAGTTTCATGCTAAACAAGAGTATGTAAACACCCAATTCAGTCACCAATTCAGATAGTACCAGACACCCCATATGGATTGTCACAACGCAGCACCATAGCAGCATTTTGATTTAAGGCAAAGTCTTGCTGCTCATCCCATCACATTTACTGAACGATGGTAGCATTAGCAGCACTGTGATTTACTCTCTGCTTTCAATGGGTCTAGGTCCAGTTTTGGTTTCCCCACATCATTCTCTTCATTAGGAAAGGTTTTGTAATTGGCAAGGATGTTTTCCACCAAGAATCGAGCAGCTTCATCTATGTTGATGTTGTCCTAAAAATGTTGAAAGAAAAGAAGTCAATGATTTTTTTGAAACAGTCACACATTGCTATTAAAAAAAAAAAAGAAAAGACTTCTTCAGTCTCATCAGCGGGACACAAACAGTTGAGGTGCAAGAAGTCATTGCTCACACTTCCTTTTCTGAAAAAGGTTAGCAGAAAGGTTTGAGACGAAATTATTCACCCGTATTACAAACTGAATACTGACTCTAATCTAGTAGGCAGTCAGGGGAATGAGGGTCATCTGCATTTGGAAGACTCACAAATGCCAAAGTGCATTTTTGCATCAGGAAAGATCCTAGGCAATTACACCATCTGCAGTATTGTCCTACTTTTTGGACCCTTTTTCTATTTCTGATGGAGTTTGGATGCACTTATTTATGTAAAAGGATCTTTTCCATAAGCCTCAAAATCACAACTATTTCCAAGTGCCTCATCTAGCCATTCTACATATTCTTGTGCATACTTTGAAAAGTACCTTAACATACACTCCAAAGAATGTGTGTGTGCAGGGTACTTAGAGATGTACTTTGTCAGAATATCCCAGTTTCTGAGGGTCCAAGCTGGCCTAGTGCCAAGGAGTCTCTGGCCATAGGTTTGACCTGGCTGGGCCATCTGTTAGCACAGGGCTGCCATGCTTAGAATTGCTCATCTCTGGTTCCAAAGGAAATACTAGCCCAATGTATTACTGATGACTGGACTTAAGATCCAGTTATCAGTTCCAGCAGAAAGGCAAAAGCAGATTAATAGGATATTCAAGTGAGCAGGACTTAAAACCATAAACTGCTCTGGTATGCTTAGAAAACCAGAAAGTCATTCTAAACTTTTGCTATTTTAACTACAACTCTCTGAAGAGTCCTAAACAAGTCAATTAATATCTACGCTAGAACTGTTATTGTCTGGATTTTTCTCTGCACCAAGAACCTTGTTTTACATTGTCCCATCTTAAATGCCACCTAAAATGCAAGTTGTCACTAGAATTTCACATAAGATTTTGTTCCAACATTACATGCATTTATTTTTAAGCCATAATGCAGTTTATACACAGCAGTGTTACAAGCAGGTATAGCTTCAGGGAAGACTTATACCAAAGCAGAATCTTGGTATTCTTTTTGAGTATAAAGAGCCTTAGAAATAGAGTTTTTAACAACAGATGGGTGAGTTTGGAAATACTTTTTCAAATGCAAGCAAATTGTTAGCTAATTTAACTAATTCCTTTCACTGTGTATCCTTCTCTTAAAGTGATAAAAGAACAACTTGTTGCTTTGTTTCTTATATTCTTCTTGGAGACTGTGCTTTTTAAGAGTTGTCTAAACATCATTGTGTAACACTTCAGCATCAGCAGTTAAAGGAAGTAGGAAAGCCAAGGGAAATATGGGACCCTGAGGCTTATGTTACTTTATAAAGGGTTTACCAGCCAGACCAGTAATCTGGTCTGTCAGCCATATTGTCCTCATCTAGAGGAGTCCTTCATTTTAAGAATCAGTTGAGCTTTAAGGAAATACTGGATTTGACTTCCAACTAAGCTGCTGCCAGTTTAGTCTGTGCATTGACAGAAAGCCTGTAGACTAAAACTGTACAATACATGAAATTACTCAAAGTTAACGGAATAAAGCAGCTGTCTTTCTTAAATTAAATTACTATACAGAACAATTTGTTTTTCTCCAGTTCATTCTTGACATTGCCTGATAAAATAGAAAAGTGCTTTAGCAACACTGTGGGTAGGTAGTAATGAGTAAGTAAATAGCTTGTTTGCTTCAAATCTTGCTGTTTCCTACATATCACAGTGAAGACAGAAAATGCAATTTAAAAACCTGCACCTAAAGATTACCTGTATCTTTTGGATAGCTTGATCAGCATTTAGTAGTATTAACATCTAAAGAATGACTGATCCTCATGAATGCAAGATGAAAAAACTTATAAAACTCAGATAATCAAGGTTTCCAGATAGTTTCAAGGTTCTGTGAATTTAAGATAAGTTTTAATCTAAATCAAATATGCCTCATCTTTCTCAGGAGTGAAGCCAGCCTGCACATCACTTCAAACTTTTGCTGAACACTGGATATTCGACTGTCACTTCCTATACTTGATAACTTTATTTCCTACATGATTATATTCATCCCTTCTTATGCCAATATTCAAGAGACTAAAAATATTTTTCTATTATGCTCACCTTGGCAGATGTTTCAAACCATCCAACAAAGCCACCTTCTCTGCAGAACTGGTCCATTTGAGAGGGATTCTGGCTGCCATCTTTCTTCTGGTCACACTTATTTGCAAGTAGAACAGCAGGGATGGGGTTGCCATTGGGAAGTAGTACTTTAGTGTCCAAATCATGCTTCCACTTTGAAACAGCCTCAAAAGTGGAGCCTCTTGTGACATCAAAGACCACAAAAGCACCAACTGCCTCTTTGTAGTATACTCTGGTCATATTTCCAAAGCGCTCCTGGCCTGAAAGAGAGGACAGTCACAGAGTATATTTATATTGAAGCATGAACTGTATTCAGTGTAAGCGGACTACTGTACCAGCTTAATTCATAAAAGTTTGGCATTTGGGTCTAGTCACCTAGAGCATAAAACATTGCCTCCTTTGTCTAATGTAAATTCATTTTAACAGCTATTATGTATATTATACATGACAAGTCAGGTGCTAAAAGTAGTTTGCAATCCCAACTACCACTTGGAATTTCTTAAACTTATTTGCTGAGTTCTTTGAGAAGTAATGCTTCAAAACACTACCAGCACAGCTATACACAAATCATTATTTCATCAAAGAATATTAAGGCTTATATCTAAATCTAGTTACTTCAGCTAAAGACTTAAGCAAACTCAGCCTTTTGCTGAATGGTGAGCAACAAGGGGTTTTGCAAACTTCAAGGCTAACAGCCTTCAAAGCATCTTCTGAAAAAGTCACCTATATTATAGATTTTTCCTTAGGGACAAGTTCAAAAGTAGCTGCTAGCTTAACAGTTCTGACTAAAACTGTTATCTTTGACTTCATTTCTAAAGTCTACGATTTTCTCCAGATTAATTTTCAACTATAGAAATTCTACAGCAATCCCAGGATTTAAAACAAGAATAGTCAAAGTACCATTATTCACAACAAAAATCCAGAAAAAAAAAAAAAAAAAA
>VZTJ01004901.1:727059-785230 GCA_013397795.1 Orthonyx spaldingii
AAAAAAAAAAATCGCCCATAAGCAGAGTAAAATGAAAAAGCCTTTTCTTACTAAGTACAACTACTGTAGCCAGAATACTTGAAATGTAGAATCAGAGCATGCCAGTTCCGTTATTCTTCTGTTTGGAAGGTCAGACCATCATGGTTTGTTTACATTTGAGTATGTATAGCAGTTTCAAGTCCTAGCACATTGTTTAGGAAGTCTGGGCTACTAAAATAACTTCCTGCTTTGTTTGGAAGTCTTCATTGGGAAAAGCAGTCCCTGCACTCTATGATTTAGTTTTACAGTGTATCATCACTTCAGCTTTTATCATTTGGTGCATATGAGGGTTTTGAATACATAAAGGAAGAGCTGTATTTAGAAATCTAGTTGCCCCCTGTTTATTAAAAACATTCAAGTCCACCTTTGATTAGCAAGGACAAACAGATACAAGGAGAACTGGGTGTGTTACCATCTTCTCATAAAGAGGCAGAAATTCAATAGATGAAGGAAGTTAACAAGAGATTCTCTTCAGCAGTGTGCTTTTCTTTTCAATTGCCTCATTCACAGTATGATTAGCTCATTCCCTACAGACACTTTAAGAAAAGGTTGCCTAAGTAGCTCTTAGAATTGCCTGAAAACAGCAGCAGCCACAGCAAAGTTCCAGAGAACTATAAAGAAGCTGACTTTATTCCTGTCTATTCACTTTAAACTATGTTGCTGCAGAAAACAGCATCACTACCCAGCATATTTTTCAGAATGGAAATTACACATTTTTTTTCACTAGTGGCTGATTATCTTGTGTAAGAACAAGCAGGATCCAAGAAGAAAACTCTTATCTCCATACTCAAAACTCAAGTTTTGAAGCAGCATTTATGCCATGGACTCTAAGGCCATGCAACAAGTCAGGCACCAAGCCTACACCTCTGTGACTATGCCTCTGGAAAAGCCATATTGCTAATACAATTCTCCTAAACAGTACACAAGTAACTCACATTGTCTCCCTAGGCTGGACTCTTATGCCTAAAACAGGATGTTAGAATAGCCTTAGTACAAATTGTACCATTGACCACTGTTTGCACAAATCAAGTACCATTAGGAAAGAGTTAGATCAGAAGGCTTTTACTACTTCTGCAGGACAATGATGTCACATTTAAGGAAGCTTTGCCCTTAGAATGTAGGGATTGTCATTTTGGGAGTTTTGGTTGGTTTTTTTTTTAATGGAGTTCCACACTGTCAAATTTAGTTACATTGTCAGTCACTGCATAGAGCACCACACAAGCTTTGAGGAGCTCCTTCTCAGCTTCCCCATTTGTCTAGCTGTTAGTTTCACCACCAATTCCTGCCACATGGGAACACCTTGGACTATGCTTAAGCACTGACTCCAGTGTCCAATTCAGGCAGAAATCCCTTCATACCATAGCACAGCCCCACAAACAATAGTGTAATCTCAAGGTCTACAATGCCCTGTACCAACCTCAGTCTTCTACAGAAAGAGTTCTTCAATTGAGCCCTGAAATGGTCCAGAATTGAACACCACTCGCTGTTATTTACATGAGATTGAACATGAATCTGAAGCAGCAAGGGAAACAGTCCCATTAGTCCTCCCTATTCAGCTGCTGCAGAGCTGGGAGGCTTCCAGGCTTTACTTACGGCTGTTAGTTTCTCCAAACACTTGATGAACATTTACATAAGAAAATTAAGTTGTATTGATTAGTTGTAGGAAGGGTTGCTAGACTGTTACCAGAAGGAATAGACACAGCATGATCACTACATACACAAACTAAGTTATTTAGGAATTGCAGAAAAGGTTTATCAGGCAGTTACCATTTCTCAGCTGTGCATGCTGTAGGTAAACACGGCTGCAATCACAAAGCACAGTGAAGGGCATTAGCATTGACTGAATCCCCTCCTGCCTATTGCTCTCCCATCCAAAAAAGCTTTAAAGACAAAAACAGCTGGCAAGGTGGCCATACTAGCCTCCTGTAGCAATAACCATTGCTGGAACATGCTCAACAGTGCATTTAAGGTGTACAAAAGGGTGAAATTAGTGCAGTGTTACATATAGCTTCCAAAGGAAAAAAAGTTAAAAAGCATAGGTCAGAACCAAACCTGAGGAGTCTAAACACTACCAAATAGCTTTTCTTAAAGAAATACCAAGGGACCTAGCCTTGGCCAGAAACTGATCATCACTTAGGTAAGTTTTCCCATTCCATTTCCAAGAGCAGTCCCATCATTTTACTTTAGCCTGTCTTCCTCACCCACCTGGCCCAACACCTTTACACACAATGAGCTGGAGACCTGCACTGGTTGCAACCAAGGTGGCCTGGCAGGGGATTCCTTGACACTGGTGACTTCTCATGCCCAAGATCTCCCAGCCTGTGTGAAGCTTTAACACCATGCAACCATCAGCCAGACAGGCTGTGCCAGAAAGGCAACAACTGCAGTTTTGCTGCAAAACTGATTCAGACCAGCTGAATCCCTTCATGGCCTGACCAGGAGGAGCCACTGTAAATGGGGTTCTGCTACTAGTACAAAGATCCAGGAGTTCTGGAATAATGCAGATGCCAAGGTTACCCTTGTACAGTGGCTTCTCATCATGTAAGACAACAGCAGTTCTGGTAGGAATGGAAGTCAGCATGACACTGTATGTTACTCGGTAATCTACAGCAGCCACAGGATAAACCATAGGCTTTGGCTGTCCAGAACAATCATGTAACTCCTATTTCCAGCAAGCTTTATTGATAGAAGTCAAAACTTTTTCTCTTGTAGTATGAGTTTTAGATTTAGAAAAACATTAATATATATTCTTCCACAATTTTAATTTGGGTGAAAGTAGAAAACTGATGTGTCTATCAGCATGAAAGCTTTTGGCTTTACTTACTACATTGAAGCTTTATGTTAGAAAGGTTTGATATCTCTTACCCTTAAACACACACAAACTCAACATCATTGTATTCTTAGAACTAATGCCCAATATGAGTGCTGCCCTTTCTAGAGTAACCCAAACTCCAACCCAGGCTATTACAGAGCTGTTTTCACCTCTAGAATTCACAATAAACCTGACCTGAATACTAGCTTACAACTGCTCTTTCATCGTGTCTGGAGGCCTAACGGATATACTGCATTTCATACAAAGACAGAACCAATAAAACATGGCCTGCCCAAGAGGGAAGAGTTTTGTTTGGTAAAAGGTATATACAGCATGAGGCAGGAAAAGAATTCAGTTTAAACTGAGTGGACTTTCTTTACAATCTTGTCATTACTGACAAAGCACATGTGAGCTTCTTGCAGGGGGATGCAGAGCATTCCAGACAGCCTTTTGAAAATTTAACAGGACTTTCAGGCAAAGCTTTTGCAGGCGATTTTCTGCTTGCAAAAAAACCCCAAAAAACAACACAACCCTCATACAGAAAAATCAAACTAGAAAACACTACTGCTCCAAATTCTCAAGGCTGAACATCATTCTCTTTGTTCTTAAAACTAAATGTCTCAACTTCTGCCATGCACATTTCAGAGATTTGTTATGCCCCCTTCTCTGTCCAGCAGGATATTTGCTACAGTCATTTCTCCATGTGTGACTATAGCGTTGAGCAGTACAGAAAATGGATCATACCCCCAGAGGAGAACAAGGCTAAAAGTGATCAGATTAAACTAGACTTCAAATCTCCAGTGTGTACAATTTTAGAAAGAGAGAAGGAAGATAACTAATTGCTTAGTATAGCAGTATAGAAAGGACATCAAAAGATTAATCATTCTGGTAGGTCGAGTAACTAGGCATAAACCTGATGGCACCACAAGAGTACACTTTGTGTTTTAGTAGTTCAGGTGTAAATGAGGAGCTAAGCTACAGGACAGTCACATGGATCAGAAGTTTAATATGGGTGTATGGAAGTGACTTCATGAAATGCAAAGTTCTGCATTCTCTAACCACAAAGTTTTCACATCCAAATGACTCAGCACATATTGTCACCATATTTTCCAGTAATTGCAACAACCTTAAGTGAAATATTTGCACAATAACATTCATCAGGAACTAATACAGTTCCTTACAGCAGCACCACAGGAATAAAGTTGAGTTGAAAACTGTGTTAGAACTTGGGAGTTATTCTCACTCTCCAGTTTATATTGTAATGGGGGTGAACAGTAAGTTAAAAACTACATGAAAGCAATTATAGCCAGGTTTGACATTAGAAGCTTTATATTTGTCCTTTACTGCAAAAGATAAGTTATCATTGTAACCTTGCCTTGAACTACACTTTAAAGAGTTTCTACAGCTGTCTTTCCCAGTGTAAGGGAGAAACACTAAATAACCAGTGTCCTGTTTATTACAGCAGTGTGACTTATCATTGTGGCAGTTCTTGTGTATATTTAGCAAGAGATACCCTACACTCCTATTATTTCACTCTCATTAATTCTACTCTTAACCCTTCCTACATGATGGGAATTGGGGCTAGAAAAAGCAATTTAAATGTGCAAATGACTGCTGGATATGCACAATAATGAGTTTGTCAGGCTTCCTTTTCCCAGACTACTTACTATATTCATGAGTTAATATGCAGTTTATATCAGCTAACAAGAACTTACTCAAAGGGAGTGAAAGGGCCCATCTAGAAGAAGTTTCCCCAGCTATTCATTTTTTTCTGTGAAGGTAAATGTTGGTTTACCCCTGTCAATACCAACAGTATAGCAAGTGTTCCCCCATCCTGTACAAAATCCAAGCTTTACCTTATCTGAAGCCACACAACTCAAAAGAGAATTGTATTAGTTGCATTTAAAACCTTAATACCTCATCAGAAACACTGATAAACAACTGGACAAAGTTCTTCAAAGTTTTTCAGATGAGATTAGCAGTTCTGGAATCCTCTAGAAGCTGCATGATTAATGAGATAGATGACCAAAGGTTATAAATGTTTGACAACTGCAAAAACAAACAAGTAGTTTCTTCCATTAAAGTAATGTTAGTTCAAGCCACCTTTAACAGGCTAATCAGCTTAAGGGGTAGCCAGAGCTCAAAATATGATTTTAACAAGTTTGGCAGTTCCACATCAAAAAACCTTAAACTATAGATGTATAGTCTAGACTGCAGTCACCCAAAAGTCAGTGTACAACTAGCTGAAGAGTTTTACTCCCATGTTGTTTGCTGCTCACGGGAAGACCATTGCAATGAAACTTGGCAGGTTTTTTCCCGGACCAAATAACAGAGTAGCCAAAAGTCCAACAAATATCAAAAAGTCCTCACTTTATGAATAGAGTCAAGGATCTCTAACCAATTTTGTCCTTCAGAACACTGAAGATGATAATCCAAATAGTTGAAAAGGCATTTTAAGTTCAACAGAAACAAGGAATAAGCCACACAGGAAAAGTTTAATCAATAAAACCAACCCAAAAAACTATCCAGCAATGACTGCAGTAGTAAAGAAAATGATCAACAGATCTAGTGAACCAAATTCAGGTAGCTCAAAATGCATAGAAGTAGCCTCTTACTAGTGCATTTCATTCATTCTGCTTTTCTATCAACAGTTACTATACACTGCAGTGATCACAGGCATCACAGAATGCTTAGTAAGCTATAGTGACTGATTGTAAGAAACCATTTTTTTAGTCTGAAAATACTTCAAAAATCTCCTTGCATTGTGAGAAGGATTCTCAGATATGACCACTAATAGTCACTCATACCAAAATTCAAGAAGCACAGTCAGACTAACTGTGGCTGCCAACACCATGGCTCTGAGGTTCTTGCTACTAACTACTCTGACTTCATTGACCAATGTGCAAGCACAGTTCCAGCATTTAAGCTTCAGTCCCAAACTCCACAACTAAATTGATTCAATCCGTTTCCAGGACCATGAGACATTTGTGCTTTTATTCACTGTAAATGGTAAAAAAGACCAGTTGAACAATAAGTGAAAGCTTTTTTTTTTTCCAGGAACACCTGAGTGACGATTCCATATTTACAATTCCAACCCTCTGTAAAGTTAATGTCATTCAGTGAGATAGACTTAAGCTAAAGTAACATCCAAAATGCCTGGGAACATAGTTCAATCCTCTGAGTTAGAACTACTGTCACTTTCAAAACTCACTTAGGCCCTTCAAGAGCCACAGGCAGGGATGCCAGCCGAATGTTTGGCACAATACAGCAAATATCCAGAACTGCCCTGAGGGTGACTCTCCCAGTTCTCCAGACATCTAATGTACATTTTAGCATTACCAGGGTCAGGTGTGAGTTAACCGAAGTTCCTTTTTAGCGAGATCTATAAACATGTTACTGGCAAGTTACCACTGCTGACAGCTATCCCCCATCTCCCCAAACCAGTACATCTTGTCCCAGAACTGTCTTACCTAATTAGATTGGATCTGTTATGATGTAAGAAGTAGGTTAACCAAACCACTATCAATATTACAGCTCACATTCAAGTGTATCTGCCTGCTTTTTCCCACCGATAGCAGCTATAGATTGATAGTAGACAGATTCCAAGACTTAATTCTAGATAGCTCCCCACTCCTCAGCCTTATCCATTTAAGCTGTAAGTGTAAAGTTGCCACATGTTAAAACCACAGGGGTGTTGAACTATGTATTTATTTAACGACATAGAAAAATTTGTAGATGACACCAAGCCAAGTGGTGCAGCTGACACACCTGAAGGATGGGATACCATCCAGAGGGACCTGGACAAACTTGAGAAGTGGTGCCATAGGAATCTCATGAGGTTTAACAAGACCAAGTGCAAGGTGCTGCATCTGGATTGGAGTCCAAACACAGGCTGGGGGATGACAGATTGAGAGCAGCTCTGCTGAGAAGGACTTGGGGGTGCTGGTGGGTGAGAGGCTGGACGTGACTCAGCAATGTGCACCTGTAGCCCAGAAAAATCACTTGTATCCTGGGCTGCATCCAAAGCAGCGTGGCCAGCAAGGTGAGGAAGGTGATTCCTGTCCCTCTACTCTGCCCTTGTGAGACCCCACCTGAAGCATGGCATCCAGCGCTGGGACCCCCAAAATAAGGAGGACATGGATCTGTTGGAGAAAGTCCAGAGGAGGTCCACGAAAATGATCAGAGGGCTGGAGCACCTCTCCTGTGAAGACAGGCTGAGAGAGCTGGAATTGTTCAGCCTGGAGAAGAGAAGGCTTCAGCAGGGTGACCTGAAGCTTTCCAGGACCTAAAGGGAGCCCTACAAGAAAGATGGCGAGGGACTATTTACAAGAGCATGTACTGACAAGACAAGGGGAAATGGTTTTAAACTGAGAGTAGGTTTAGATAAGATATTAGAAAGAAATTCTTTACTGTGAGGGTGGTGAGGCCCCAGAACAGGTGTGAATGCCCCAGAGAAGCTGCCCTGGGATGCCTATCCCTGAAAATGTTCAAAGGCCAGGTTGGATAGGGCTCTGAGCAACCTGTGTTCTAGTTCCATGGCAGCAGGGTTGGAACAGGATGATCTTTAAGGTTCCTTCCAGCCCAAGCCATTCTGTGATTCTATGGCATTAGCAGCCCTAGCAGATGTTAGAAACCCGTAAGTGTTACGGTACAACTAGCTTGACTTTCACTTTCCACCGCTGTGAAAAAAGTGGTATTTGTGGTTCTGGTGACAAACACAGAGAGGCTAAGAAGTGAGAATTACTAGAATATTATGTCTTCCTGTATGAGACAAGTACTAGAAATAGCTGCACTGACTGCAGTACTTACAGTTTCTAACAGACAAAAGCAGCCCCAGACAATTACAACTGCTAGTGTCCTTTCTTCCTAAGGGTGGTGTGGGTAAGTTAACTGACCACTGGATGGACCTCTTCCCACCATTGACCCTTTCCCAGATGCTTCAGAACAGTCTTCAGGGCAAAAGCCAGTAAATACCTGTTCAACTGACTCACACTTCATTGTAAGAGACAAGCTTTGATCCTCTAGTTATGTCTATATTAGAAAGGGTGCAGTCGAAGCAGTTCTGTTGACAGATACAGCGTCAGAGGCAAGACATTGGCAATATACTGTACATACACAGTATGTATGAGAGACTGCAGTCATTGAAAAGTTACTGAAGAATATCAGTTTAAGTGCAGCAGTATTTTGATTATTTAGATCGTATCACAAAGTAGTTCCAGATGTTCATAGAAGTCACTATTTCATTCTGAAATGGCAGGAAGCAGTTTGGTTTAAAGTTCCATTGCACAACACAGACAGTTTCTAACCTAACAATTTGTTAACTACATGAAATTTCAAAATCAGTGACTAGTCCTTCCATTCACTGTCTGCTATCATTATACTTTAACACAGGTCAATCCTATTCACTACCAGTGAAAGAGCAAGCACACTGAGATGCCAAGTGATCAGAAGTTAGACACCTGATTTCCACCAGGAGTTATGATTTATCAGCCTAATAGAAAAAGCATGCCATTCTCTCACAAATATAGGAAGTTTTCCCTCAAACAATTGCACAACTGTTACTGGGAATTTTGCAGCAAGACTGAAACTTTTGATTGCTGTCTATATTCATGGGCTAATCTAATGATTTAATTGTCCAAACTGATTTTAATAGCTTATTATTCTGTCTTTAAGAAGTTTAGAGGCAATACCCTGCAATTTGAGTTCAAAGGGTTTTGTCCAACATCACATCTATTTTATGCAGCAGCATGACAGTCATGTTTGTAAAAGAAACCACCTATGTTGCCTGCACCTTTGCTAAACAGCAAGTGGGAGAAAAAGTCTCTGTTTAAGGACTAGATTTCAAGCCCCAGAACATCAGAGTGCAACCAAGTAAACAATTTCTAACTAGCTGTCAAATGCAGCATGTCTGGAACAACTCTCCTGCATTAGTATTCAAAGAAGTTGACATAGTCTTGCTAAAGCAAGGTAGGAAGTACCAATTCGTGCTGTTGCTGGCACTAATTGGACTTACCCAAACAAGTAATCTGCCAGAGTTAAGCTATTTCATGCCTGACACCGTCTGATCCATATCCTTTGGTGCACTGCCATGCAGCCAGAGCTGCACTGTGTCCTTCACAGTGATGCCGCATGGCACTGCAGCATTTCACAGCACATGGGAGAACAATTCTAAAGTCAGTTTATCGCCAGAACAACTTTATCACGAGACTGAAAAAATGTTAATCTCTAAAATGGTCAATGTGTCATGGCACATTGTGTGTGATTGGAATTTTGTATCAAATACCTGCCACTTTGCTCTACCCAGCACTCTCGCCAGAGAGCATTTAAAGAACAAGTTCCCATAAGCTGTTTGCAGTGACATTCAGAGGCTACTTCCCAATCCGTTATTTGAAAAGCTGCTAAAATCCATACAATAAGGAATACTTATTTTCATTACCTGCTAATGTAGAAGCCACTGCTACTGAAAGTTTGTTAGCCTTCTCTAGACAGTTAAGACATTTATTTCTATGCAAGCCCTATAAAGCCATGAAATCTCATCATTTTTCAAAGCCTAATCCCATGCCATTTATCCTCTTCTTGTGTCTCCACAGCCAGAAGAGATCTTTGAATATTGAACATTGTGCCACAGTAGCTTGAGAAGCATGCTGTGCTTTGTAGTCACTACTTACTGCTGGACATGCTAGCTTTAATAGCTGCAGGAATTTCACACGAGGTATTCCTATATGTTCATGCAAAATTATAAATAGACATTCCCTTCCTGCAATTCACGTCTTTCTAACATGGCATATCACACTTCTGAACCTCTGAAACAAATATTTAGAGGGAACTGTTTACAGCAGACTACAAAAGCAATGTAATGGTTACCACCTGAATTCATGGAAGCTATCTCTGACAACTGTGAGACTGAATCCAGTGGTCCCACTCACTACTGAGGGGAAGAATCTTACTTTTTACAGCATGCTAATGCCTTTTCTGAACTCAGACAGCTAAGATGATTTTCCTTCCTTTATGTCATAAGTTGAGGATCACCTCTTTATAGCACTTGCCAACTCAAATTGTACTTGTGGATATGCACTTTGGTAACACCCCATCCTAATGTGCACGTAAAGAAAACCAAACTGGTAAGAGGCAAAGTGGAGATGTAAATAAGGTTAAGCACCAAGACTCTGAAGCTGCAACTTCTGAATATGCAAGGACAGTTGACAAAGCTTGATTTACATTCATGTAAATGCCATACATTAAGAGAAAAGTGTATATTCAATATGGTCTGTGCCAGTTTGTCTCTGAAGGGCAATGTGCTTGACTTGTCAAACCAGCTTAATTTCTGACTACTTGAGTCAGAAGGGCAAGAATTACATGAAGGGCAAGAATTTAGTTAATACTTGCCTTCAGAAAAGCAAGATTATTATTTCTGCAAAGCTTTCTAATTTGTTTTATAAACTAATCCAAAAATTAATTGAGTGCTATATATTATTTTCCCTCCTGTCTACTGTATTGCACATAAGAACTTAGGTATTGTTTGCCTTAAAGGTAGATTCCCCTGCCTGTTTGATGTATACCCATCCACCCATCCCTTATGCTCTGTATCAGAGGACTAGGAATGCATTTTATTCTGATCTTACAGGAAGCATAAAACTTCTGAGCAACTGCTATGTGACATTTGTTAGAAAATAAGGCTGAAGCACCATCTCTTCCATAGTGAATAGAAGCTCAAGCACTAAGTGCATTTCTATTGTTGACAGAAATTAAAAGTACCCATAAGATAAACACACTGTACTTTCTCTTAAGCCTGTACTAGATCAAGTGGTCTTTTAGGATCACATCTTTAACCCCGTTTCTCATAGAAGACCTTGAAAGGTCTAAGAGGAAATTCTAAGTTTATTTCCAAGACATTCAAAGAACATCTGTCTCAATTCTCCCATTTAGCTGAACAGTCCTGTCTTGCATAACCAAAATTACCATACTAGACTACCTCGTAACACCAACATCAAGAGAGCACCATTTCCCATACGCTTATTGAATTCTATCAGCACAATGGTTGTAGGCTTGGTCCAAGATAACATATGCGTACTTTGAGTTGCTACATAACAGATTGCTAAGCAAAAGAACTTTTGCCATTATGAATGCTGATAAGACATGGAAATTCCTTCATCAGACCAACAATCATACCTCACTTGATAACATTTCATTAAAGTGTATTTAAACAGGATTCCCAAAAAAGAAAACATCCAGAAACATGTTTGTATTCAGAGATGTCTGAAAGCTGGAAAAACACCAAAAACCCAAGTTTATCACATTGAGTACTTATTTGGATATTTAGCTGTAGAGCTCCAAGCACAGCAAGTCATTCTGAACTGAAGGCTCATAACCCTAACCCAGCTATTCCAGAAGAGTCATAAGAAAGGACACCCACACAAGATTTCCCACAGAGGGGTGGTTTCTAGATGGAAACAAAGTACACCTTCAATTCTGTTTCTTGCCTCTACTGCCTGTGTTCAAAATCTTTCTACATGACCAGTCCTTGTACTTCCCATCCCCAAAGTTCATCTGCTAGTCTTGTACGTTCCCAGTAAACACAACCCTTAAGTAAATTTTCTCTCATGAGATTTATATTTAAACATGTGTGAGCAGGAAGCAGTCAGAAGTTAAGTCAAGTCCTTCATATCTCCATGAGTCTGTAGACATAATCACCTAGAAGATTCTCTAACCCTGACTGGGAGTTTTCTGACCTGCCTCAGTTGTAGGCAAAATGACAGCACTCCTATCTCCACATGAAGGCAGCTGCTCCTGGAACCTCCATCATCATATAAAACTAGGAAATAACTTCAGAAAACTTACCAGTTTCTGAAAAAGCTCTGAGCTCCAAGTTCTGTGTCAATTTCTGATTGTGCACATTCAGTGTGTGATTCAATTTCTTATGTGCACATTCTTCACTCATTAAGAATATTTATAGTGGTGAGAAAAAAAATCCCCACATTTGGGGGCAGGTTACACCTGGACTGTCTTGCCTCCACCTTATGCTCACTTGTACCAGGCACACAGCTAAGCAATTTCTTCATGGTTTCTTTGCAAGAGTTGCCATTTTAATCCCTTCAATATGCATTGGGGCTAAGGACAAGTTGTTACAAGAATACCTTGACTACTTTGAGAGACCGCTGCCTCGAGGCTCTTCATACTTAGGAGAGACTTCTCTGCAAAGCAACTGAAGCGTACATGCCTCTGGCACACAGCCAGGTATGAGCAGGGAACAGCAGAAGTTCTCTGGTTGTTTCCCTCCAGACTTTAGAAATGTATTAACATCACTTAACACTTGCTTTAGACCTTATTTAAAAATAAACAGAATCAGTCCATAATTCAAGAAACAAGCTAATATCCTAGTACATAGAAGCAACTTGGCAGCCTCTATGACATGCCAGTGGCACAAGTGCAGACTATCTGGAATACAGAGCTGCTTGAAACTAGAGTTTTCACATGTAAATAAACTATCTCACATACTATAACAGTCTGAATGCCTTTAAAAGTCAACTATATCCACAGTGTCCTGTACCCTGTCCCATATCTCATGGCTTCCTACAGATAAGCCTAAAAGTTATTTAGAAAGTTAACTTGCTCTTAACATCAACTCGTATCTTAACACTCATTTGTCTTCACAGAGAACATTCCAGCTCTTCCTCAACTTAGTATTTAACCAAAATATTTCATCTGATTTCTCCATCCTCTTGGCAACTTGTATATACCTATAACAAGTTAGAGTTCAGTTCCTCTCACAGAGACACACAAGATTTTAGTAACAAATTCACATGTTCCAAGTCTTATCATTCAACCCTTAAAAGCCTGTAGAGCATGTTTAGAACAGCAAAGTACAATGATTCCTCTTCTGTTTGGCCAACTTCATAGCCATGCTCCGCCAGTTAAAGCATTACCTCAGTTTTAACAAATATTTTTACAAAGAAATTCCAATAAAATCCTGGAAGAAGAATGCTATTACACCAAAGTTAATTTGGAATTCCTCAGAAAAAGCTTTAAAACCAAATTTGTCTTCCAGTTGCCATTAGTGACATTCTTCATGAGAAGCCAAATTCAAGTAGCCATCTATGATCTTTACCACTCCTGCCCTCCAGCAAACTGCATGCTCATACGGACTGATGGAAGTGACAGTGATAGTCAATGTCAGCACAAAAGCAGCAGCTAACATTGCTCAGTTGTTGGTGTTACTAGATCAGCTTGAAAGTTTCTATGATACAGAAAGACCACTTAAAGGATTTTCTGTATCACCTGACAGCTTCATCAATATTCCACATACACCTCCTAAGCACACTATGGTCAGTGCAGTACTCACTAAAATACCACACTTGTCAAGTAGCAATCTCTGGTGTATTGAAATAGACTATAAAAGCACTTCCCTATCATTAAGATTTCTTTGTTTTGCATCTCTTTACCACAATGATTCATTCCTACCTCCTATTTATTTTGCCAATCATTCATGCCCTTTGATCAAGGTGTTTAACCTGGTTCTAACACTTTCAGAATTTATCCAGAAAGATACTTTTTTCATTACTTCACACATCAAGATTAAAAAAACCCAAAACTACAAAATACAAAAGCTAATCAACCAAAAATCCAAGAACAATGCCTAAGGGCAGCTAAAGTTCCTGCATGAACATGTACATAACGTGTTCAGCTTCTTTCAGAATGCTTCTTTCTTTATGCTGTAACCAAGATAATTTGACAGTGACTGATCAGTCTTACTCTCAAGCTTTTTCATCACCTTTATTCAGGAAGTTACAACCTGTGTCTAAAAACTAAAATGCCTATCTCTGAAATACAAAGGTCTAGGCACAATAGTAACCTTCCTCCCTCTTCATCATTTTACATCCCCTCCCCTTTGATGCTGCTGCAAGAATTTGCATTGCTTTGTACCTTACAACAAGAGGGCTATTTTCAGCAGAAAAAGAAAAAGCATAGGCAGTGTAACATTGTCATGCTCTATTTGACAGAATTATCTAATCACAAAAAAAAAAAACCCAAATCAAAACAACCTCAGCTAGCACAAGAATTTGAAGTCATCCAGTAACCTGCTGCACTGCAATAAACACCGCAACATTCATCACTTTGCCTACAATCACATCAGAAGCCAGCATAGTATCTGCATTATGATCTTTAGCTGATGTATGAAGTACATGGTCAGTTCTTATCACTGACTTAGATACAAAACCTTAGATTGCAGCACCCAGCTCTTTAAGGAAAGCTTCTTATGATGAACTGCTACGTACAAGCTTTGATCTAGTGAAAATAACACCCCTTCCTATGCTTAAGGGTTAGACTTTAATTCAACAGCCTTTTTAAATGCATTAAAATCAATTCAGAATGCCAACACCATATTGCTTGCAGGGAAGTCACATGTAACACTACTTACTATAAGATTCAGATCTCTTCAAGAGATCTAAAGCTGTTTGTCTGCACACACCAGCAGGCAAAATTATCTTCAGGAGCTGTTGAAAGCCAGAAGACAGCTGGGCTGATGAGTTAAAAAGGAATGACTATCACATGCTCAGACACTGTGCTACACTTCAATAAAGTGCTTTAGAGAATATTGTCTATGACTGTAGAAGCCATCTTCAACCTGTTTTTTTAATTAATAACTTCAATATAAATCTCTTAACATCTTCAGGTATTTAGAAATATTCCTGACTGTATACATAAGCAGCTGCAGAACACATTCCCAGGCTGAGGACTTCAGCAGCTTTAAGACCATCAAATAACTCTTATGGATACTAAAATACTCTTAATTTTACTAATTAACTCCCAAATGTCAAGTGCTATATGAGTTCAAATTGTTGCTGTGACACTGGCTAAGCACAACCCAATCAAAAATCACCAAGATTACTTCTCTTCTTGGTCTTGTTTTCTTCCATTGGGCAAGATCCCCCCAGCCCTTTGGAAACAGACCACCCTAAACTAGCAGACTAGACTGAGTTTGGAGTGCAAACTGCAGAACATTTGTATCTTCCTTTTTCATTTTTGCTAGGGAAAGACTAATCAGGGGTTTCATACAAAAGTCTTACAAAATAGGAAAAATATTTCAGTGACAGAAAAATTTTAATTCTTCAATTAATTTAATTCTTCAACCAATTTACCACAAGCCTCCAGGGATTTATCAGCAGCTCTTAACTCAGTCTTCATCTAGCAGTGTCAAAAATACACTAAGGGCAATAATCAAGAATGAAAAATACTGTCTTCTGGATCTTGACATTAATTATATGGATGTACTGATAGAACTTCCCAAACTGTAAATAGGTTCTGTCCAAACTTTGTGACAAGTTACAATTAAGTTTCTGCCTACCCTGTTGAAACAGATTGCTTTGGCAAAGCACACAACCTACCCAAGTCTGAGCAAGGAAGGGCTGAGAAGTCAAACACAAGCATGGCAGCCTGCCAAACCCCAGGATGCCAACAGCCTCCCCTCTTCAATCTTTGGAACCCCAGGCTCGCTAAAATACACCCAGATGATTGCAGCAGTTTGTACTGATACTGTTAATTGAGTCACAGAAAAGTAAAGCTGATTCACAAAAGGAACACATCAGAAGAGAAAGCTTGCCAATATTTTACTTGTTCTTCAAAACAGCAATTATAAAATATTTTCATTTGCCCTACAGGCCAGCAACAGAAAGACCCATGGTGTATTTCAGCACACGGCGGTAAGAAGCAGGCTTTTTAGTTTGAGGAATCATATTTGAAGTGGTTTAGAGCAAAAAGACCAGACACTGATGTACAAGCTGTTCTGTCACAGGGTTACAGAAGCCACATGTTACACTTCCTTATTTCTGAGCTTCCACTGATAAGCGTAAAGTTCATGGAAACAGTAACTATTGGGCTTTTTCCTTTGTGCCTTCCAGAAGTGTAAGTTTAAACACCAGCATTTGAAATAAAGTCTATTTTTTCACACGCAAGGAGATATTCTGAGGGTGGCAGATAGGGAGGGGGAGAGCTGCAGGCTAACACCTGGGTTGCACACAAAACTAGAAATGCAATATCAACCAAGGTGATTACGGAGCTGAAGGACAGACTTCTTATGAGACCACAGCAAAACAGAGATTGTTCTGTGGCATTTAACACCACAGCATAAGCAAAGTTAACCCTGGTAGGTATACAGCTGAAGTCTTGGAAACAGAAATGTTAAAGAACAGGTTTGAATTATATATTAGAAAGGAATAATGCATGGTTCGGACAAGTGAACAGGACTTTTCTGTTTGCATGTGCTCAGAGTATGTTTTTAACACACAAATTTGTGATCTGAATGTAGAACTAAGCTTAACAGAATTTCCATTCCCTCACTCGATGCAGCAGGGATGCAAGTTACTTTTAAATTAAGCAGGTGACTACAAGCATGCAAAGTTTAAGCATTCTTCCTTTGAGGACAATTTTAGCTCTTTGAGTTACCTTTAACTTGTAAAGTGTAGTGCATTAGATGCATTACGGAGCCATAACCCTGAATTAATTTCAGCAGTAGCCATAACCAAGGCCACCACCACCCAGACAAGCAGGTCAGGAGGAGCAGTGCGAGCAGGAACACTGCGGGAGCCCTGGATCCAGCAGTCTGAGCAAAGCAGCTGTTTGAGGACTGCTACAAAACCCTGGGCCAAGCCAAGAGCCCCACCAAGCCCGCTAACGGGAGAGCGCAAAGCCTGTAAAAAGTGAAAAACTTCACTCCCACATCAAGACCTTCCTCTACTTACGCCTCAAAGGCGAGAATGAGAGGTTGCTGATAACGCGGGTAAGACGAAAAACAAGAAGACAGATTTCACAGCCCAAACACGCTTTCCTGCGCCCTCGGCGCGCACCCTGCAGCGAGCAGCCCGCGCCGTCCCCTACCTGCGATATCCCAGAGCTGCAGCCGCACCAGGGTCTTGCTGTCCCAGTTGATGACTTTGAGGGCGAAATCCACGCCGATGGTGGCCCGGTAGTGCTGGGAGAAGAGCTGGTGCACGTAGCGCTTGATAATGCTGGTTTTGCCCACGCCCAGCTCCCCGATCACCAGCACCTTGAAGAGGTGCTCCCGGCACTCCGGCACGCCGCAGCCCGCTCCTTCCCCGCCGGCCATCCTCGGCCCTCCCGAAAAGTGCGGCGGAGAGGCCGGGCTGCCGCGGCCGCGGATCTCCCTCTTCTAAACTTTCCCAGCCAGCAACTTTCCTCCAACTTTCCCCAGCCGGCTCCCCGCAGGGCCGGCCCTCGCCGGGCGGAGGAGGACGGAGCGGGAGGGAGCAGGGAGCAGGGAACCCCAGCCACCACCTGACTGCAGTCACAGGACGCGGAAACTCCGCCGGCTTATAGCGGCCCCGGGGGAGGGCGGTGGCAGGGGCGGGGGGAGGGAGCCGTCCCGCCCCGCCGCTCCGGGACAGTGGGTGGGAACGGGAAAGTGCCGTGGTGGGAGGGAGTTTCCCCGCGGCTGCTTCGGGAGAGCCGGGCGGGAAGCGCCAGGGCAGCGCGGGGTGGCCGCAGCAGGGGCTGAG
The DNA here is from genome assembly GCA_013397795.1 of Orthonyx spaldingii. Taxonomy (NCBI): domain Eukaryota; kingdom Metazoa; phylum Chordata; class Aves; order Passeriformes; family Orthonychidae; genus Orthonyx; species Orthonyx spaldingii. Next base: position 744,421 of record VZTJ01004901.1, read on the forward strand.
CCTCAGAAGAGGGCTTAGGTAGGGAAGTGTCAGCTCCTTGTCGGTGCCATCCTCTGCCCTCTTCTAGTGGTGGTGGCAGCGAAGTTTTCTTTCAGGTGCAGTCTCTGAAAGCACCCGGGTTCTCTCCCCACCATGCGGCAAAGAGTGTTTTATGGCAGAGAGGTCCGTGGGACAGAGGGCCTTATCAGAATGCGTGGCAATAGGAGGGTTCCAGTGGCCCGTGCTCGCTCCCAGTCTCTTCTCCACTGCCAGGAGCCAGCTTGGGGCCCTGTAAGGCGCAGGGTGCTACGCCCCGGCCGCCTCCCCGCCCTTCCAGGCCCTGCAGCGCGGACTGGGGCTGCGTGTGGGCCCGGCTGTGCCGAGCCCGGCCGGGGCAAACAGGGCCGGCAGTGCAGGCAGGGCCGTGCCGAGCCCGGCCGGGGCAAACAGGGCCGGCAGTGCAGGCAGGGCCGTGCCGAGCCCGGCCGGGGCAAACAGGGCCGGCAGTGCAGGCGGCAGCAGTGACGCAGCGATGGCTGCTCTGCGGAAAAGGCTCGGGTGACAAGGGAAGAAATCACCTCCTCATCTGCAGGATTCCCATCAAACAGCTACAGCTATATTTGATTCCCTCCTGTTCCTAAATTGAGCTAATAAAATATTTTTTATTGTTCTCTGGTTGTTTTAAAAATTATAGTAGGCACTCATAGAATCACAGAATGGTTTGGGTTAGAAGGGACCTTTCAGATCATCCAGTCCCAACCCCCCTGACATGGGCAGGGACACCTTCCGCTAGACCAGATTGCTGACAGCCCCATCCAGCCTGGCCTTTAACACTTCCAGGGATGGGGCATCCACAGCCTCTCTGAAACAAACACATTGTTAGAAACCAATATACAACAAGTTTCCTGACCTTAGGACCGTGTAGTAACATGTGTGCTGACCACAGGTGCGGGTGAAAAAAAAAATCTTTGCTAACACAGTCTCCAAGTGAAACACACAACCCCAGGTGTCTGTGCCTGCAACAAGAGGATGGAGTTGTGCAGCTCAGTGGTACTATCTTCATGCTGTAATGTTTGTTTATCACGTAAATACCTAAACAGAACTATTTGGTGCCGGAGAGCAATGGCAACCACCCCAAAAGGGAACTGTTACGTGGTTGTCTGGACAGCGTGTCTGTACAGAGGCAGGTAACCCAAGGGAAGATCTGAGTAGGAATGAAGGGATTCCCCCAGTGGGAAAGAAAGTAGTGGTTAAAATACAAGGTAACTGATCCCTCAAGCAGTCATCAGTTGCTCTTGATACAATAATAGTTTTTTGCACACACTAAGTTCTTTGCTATGCTTTAACTTAGTGGCTGCAGTAAAATGATCCAGATTTCCTCAGGTGGCTTTTGGAGAATGTGTACTTCCATGTCACACAAAGATGGTGCATGCAATGTAGATGGGACTAGGTGAAAAGAAGAGCTGTTTGGCAAAATAAGGCAATAAAAGAACAGCATTCTTGGAGAAAATTTGTGTTTGGAGATTTTGGTTTAAATTTGTTAATTAGTCATGCTATATTAGCTCCATTATAATTGTTACAATTAGTATTTACTTGCCCAGCAGTAATGATACCAGAATATAAACTGGGGGAAGACAGTAACTCAAAAATTAGATTTTTTTTCCCTTGATGTAGGGATGCAAAGGGCAGCATAGGTTCTTGTCAAGAGATGAGACAAGCAAGTAACACTGTCTTCATCTGGGAGGTTGAAGGTGGATGTGAGCCAATATTATTTCAGGTACAGATACTTTAACCTGTACCAGAACCACTGTGGGTTCTGGTAAACCTCTCTGTCTGTATCTAGACTGAGGTCTGTTTGGTCACAACCATGGTCCATTTGGACAAGGAATTTGGCTGGCATGCACTGAAATTTCTCCCCGGATAGGTGCCAAAGCTTTGCTTGGTCTTGCAAAACCCAAAGAGGAATGGAAATGAATTGTCACATGCTCATGTGGCTGGGGTCTGGGATGGATGCAGAAGCCTCGTTCCTCAGGCTTAGATGTAGTCTTTGTGCCTTCATTTCCCACCTGTGAGACAGTAGTTACATTACTTTCCTACCTTCTGGGACAGTTATATTAATTGATTAGTAGGCATGTTCTGGAATTATAAACCAGGGTGTGGAATGCTTGCATGGTGACTGCAGGCCTCTCATAACATTATAATAAATTGTTTTTCCTTGCACAGATGGGAGCAAAATTTTACGTATTTCCTACCATTTTTTAGGCCTGCCTACTATCCTTTTTGTTTTACATGTCATAGAAATTCATTGATGCCAGAGAAATTAATTCCTCCCATTACTTCCTCTATTCCTCCTACATTTTTTTTCTTGTACAAGCAAGGCAAGACAGATAAGCTGATATTGGTTGGGATAGAGTTATCATATCAACTAAGTGAGCTATTATTAACTGTACTAGTAGTAGTAAACTGAATACAAGTACTTCAGGATACTTAAGTTTTATATCAACAGTACAAAAGTAACCTGTAATTTAATTTTTTGTTCTCACATACTGATTTTGAATGATTAGAACCAACATCAAAACTAAAGAAGTCAATAAAAGTCATCATCTGTTCACAGACGAGTCAGTAGAAAAAAGCAAGGGCAAAATGTGACTGATAATTTGCCATGATTAATACTTTAATCAGTACTAATTGCATTACATAATGACAAACATATAGCAGTAGATCTTGCCTGAACTAATAATTTGCCTTAATTTCATTAATATTAATTTTCGTCAAGCTGGCTGATATCTGTGGGAAACAGCTTGGAAAAAATCAGTCATTTGCAGTTTGTGTCTTTGGGAGAATGCAATCAATCATGCATGAGGTTATAGAAGAAAATATAATCAACGCCCACCTAGTGCAAGGTAGGTAATTTTCATATAGTGAGCTAAATTTCTATGTCACTTGGTCTTTTACATGCAATTCTACTTTTTAACTGACTTCCCTTTGTCATTTGAATGTCAACAAAAATACTCTATTGAACAAGGGCTGTTGACCTTATGGTACAGTAATTGGGATAACAACATCATATTTTACCTTCAGTTGCCTGCACTGGGAGACCAGGAAAGGGTTATTTTTGGCCATATTACCTGCCTCATCTGGTTGGTTGCCTTTAAATAAGATGTGTGCTTTATATTTCAAAAGCTGGGGTTTTTGGTGGGTTTTTTTTCTTTCTGTGCACTGGAGGTCTCAGGAATGAGGAAATTTGTATCTTACAAAACGGACTTTTGGTACCCTCTCAGCCTAAAGGTTGAAGTTTGGCATGAATAAAATTTTTTTTTGTATTTTTTTACAATTGCTGTTTGTTGATATTAGCCTGCCCAGCCACTGGATTCCTTCACTAAATTATGTTTATCCACATGTCAGAACATTGGCTTCCAACAGCAGCTGGGTTTAAGGAACTGGCTGGCCACTGGAAATGCTACAGAAATTTTAATAGCCTTATGATCATTACACAATGAACTGGTGAAATAGTTTAGCTTGTAAGACAACTCTATAGCTTCCTTTTTTTATGATCTGTTATGTCTTTTGTATCTCTCTTCCTTCAAGACTGCTTCTTCTAATCTTTTCCATGTTAGTCTCTCCTCCACTTCCTCTACAACACCATTTTGCCTTATCTCCCTTCTATTTTCATCATACCAACTGTAACTCTTTAACAACTTCCCTTTTTGCCTTTTTCTTCTTTGTTGTTTTTTTTTGTTTGGGATTTTTTTTCCCCCTGTGTTTTTATTTCCTTTCTCCCGGAATGTTCTTTTTCTCCTGACCTCAGTTTAGGCCTTTCATTTTTTATCTTTTTTTCATTACTTCTTTCTTTCACACTCACTTTCCTGTTCTTCTGAGCTTTTTCTTCTCTGAAGTGAATGAGAGGTCTTTCATGTTTCTACTTGTCAGCCAGTGGTGAGAAAGGGACAGCAGCAGGTTCAGCCAGTTAGACCAGGAAAGCTGCAGAAGGCACATTCTTGCCCAAAGCAGAGGGATGCATTTGACTTACTCTGCAGTTGCATTAGAAGTCAAATTCGTAGCCAAAGGGATGGTGTGAGTAGCTGAAAAGGTGAAAGTACGACAGACACATGGACAATTTCCCTGTGTCGCTGTGTCCGTATGAGGATGCAGAGCTTATTGGACACTGTGACTGAGCAGGTTTGCATGCCGTGTTATCTGTCTCTGTGTACTTCTCTGATCTGGTGGAGGATGCACAGAACACTTCTTCCGCTCCACGTAGCGTTTCCCAAAAGTCAAGGGCAAAAATAAATCTACATTGTACAAGAAGACCATGTTCACGTGGCAGACAGAGCGTACTGCTGGAGCAGCACAGGTGTCTGAATGCTTTCATTTAACAGTGGGCTTTGAGGGAAATGTCCCAAAGTGCTTCTTTAGTGACAGTACAAACAGTAGAGACCAAGGTAGGAGTGGAAGGCTGGGGATATTTTGGAAAAGTGCTTCTATGGTCACTGAACAACAAAGAATATACACAAGAGGACTGAATTAATGTTAATTGAAACATATATGAGTTTACAGTCTACAAATGCATGCCTACTTTTTGCCCACTGAAAATGTTGTCCATCAGCTGTATGAGAGCACCCATGAACAGAAAGCTAAGATTATGTGTTAGTGTTAGCCTGCCTGGGGTTTCACTTCCTACTAGGCAATGACACACTCTTGTCTCCCAACCACAAATTTAACTGAGTGATATGGGCTTGAGCTTGTAACACATTCTCAGCCTGCATATAGGACAATTCTACTGATGCTTGAAAGATGTAGTTGGAGAAATACAGGTAGTGTTTCTGTGTCAGTTGTAAAATATATCTCAGATGCATGCATGCAAAACTATTAGACAACCATAACTATATATTGGAAAATCCAGAAAAAAAGTTAATTTTTACTTAAAGCCAGTAAAATAATGGTTTAAAAAGTGAAGTCATGGAGGAATCCTTCTGTCCAAAAGAGTAAAAGAAATCAGACATGAAGAGGTCATGTCAGACAGTGACATTTGCCAGTCTTTGGCAAATGCCTGGAGAGACTCCTGATGATCACAGGCAGAAGCCTCTTTCATGAGGCCTGGTGGTCTTGCACAGAGGATGGGATAGTCTTCCTCAGACTAACTCACCTGTAATATATGCAAGTAAATGATGGACTTGGAATGCCATTTGTACATGGCTATCAAGCTTACTTGTTCCCCAGTTACAGGCTTCCTGTTACCCAAATTCTGGGCGATATTAATTTTATCATTACTTCTGTTCTTTTCAAAAGTCTTTTGTGCCTTTTCAGTTATCAGGAGGTGAATGAATATTGTACTGCTGAGGTACTGAGTGACTGAGAGACTCATCATCTGCCTGTGACTGCAATACATAAAGTAGGAGCAAGCAGTAGTGAAAATGCTACAGATCTGCTGATTTCTTCCCTGACTTCTTCTGGTAAATCTACATCTGCATAGACAACAGTCTGAGAGAAACTGCTTTTGAATTGTCTCCACTGCAAATATTTGTTTCCTCTTGACATATGAGAATGGTAAATTCTTTGCCTTCATTATCAGCACTCTGAAGGAGAGAATAGTTCAATACTCTAGTATTGAACCAGTGTAGTGAACCCCCAGAGTGTTGTTGGCAGGCAGATTTGTGGCAAAATGGGTAAATACTAATAGAGCATCATTGCAAGTCTGAGGCTAGGAGGGAGGACAGCCATTGACTGGGTTTCAGATAAGCAAGATGGAATAGTTGTTGAAATACTAGGGGAATTATTATGATGAACTCTTTCTTCCCTTACTAGCTGTTCACTCTAGCTTGTGTGTGGACATTATTCCCCCAACACCTTTTCCCACATTCACTAGCCATGCCCTCATTCTTCTTAGTACTCCCAAGCCATGTGCTGGGAAGGGAACAGAAGTTCTTCCATGCCCTTTGCTTTCCATCCACAGTAACTCCACTTGATCTCTTCCATAAAGTCAGGGTCATTTTGATCTCTCACCAGCACAGAAGACGAGGCAATGATCTGTGTGGTGCTGGTTAACTATAGCATCCACAGCCAAACATGTGGGCTGTGAGTCTCTGAAGGCGGGGAGAGGTGAGAGGATTTACTCAATCAGCAGCAAACTGTAGCATCTCCAGCTGGGCACGGGAGGACTCTGCAGTAGGCACTATCCAGACATAAGCTGCCCTAGGAAAGCTTTTTTTTTTGTTTTGTTTTAAATGGTTCTAAAACTAAAGTACTGAAAAGCATTATAAATTTCTAATTATGTTTATGCTGATAACTCACCATAATGTTTTGCGTCACTCAAGTAAAAATCCTTATCATAGCTTATCTTGGTTAAGAAATGTACTTTTCCTGTACCACACTGAACAATATCTGCAGCTACAGAAATGTGACTAAAGATACAACTTGGAAAAGTAGATACCAAATTACATAGATGCTTAGAGTGGTGAGTGACAACTAGACACTACTGTAAATGAATCCATGTTGATTGACATAGTTAATTCTAATTTGTTAAAATTTATTTAATTTGTAACAACCCTTTAAAACAGCAGCAGTTGTTGCATCTTGCATGTGGAGCAAAGCAGGAAAACTGAAACAAAAACCATTCTGCGACCTTTCGTAAACTGCTACAGTAAGATCCCCATTCTGCTCACACACTTAAGCAAGAGAAGTTCAGTCATCATGACTCATCCCATCCTTTGCACTTTCTAGAGTTCATTCCTGTGCATGAGCTTCATCACATGCAGCCAGCTTCTTATTTTTTGTGGTGGGACAGAGAATGGAAAAGATAACTATTACAGCAGACCTGGAAATACAGCTAATATGCATGTAGACATAAATATACATCATACTTATTCACTCATTACAAGTTCAGCTGAAAATATAGATGCTTTCCCCTGCATTCCTTGCTGCACAATTTCACAGCAACAGCAGAAGATGTGGAAATGCCCTTTCCTCTCTCTCTTCACATTCAAAAGGACAAGCTTCCCTAACAAATTAAACTAACCATTCTTATGTATTTTTTGTCAACCTCAGTGCTGCTGTGTGGCTTAAACAAACCATAGGGCCATGTAGTGGAGCAAGCCATATTACAATCAAGTAAATAATAGTTTCAGTCCAATTTATGTGGAGATTGTGTTGGAATTTAGGTTGCAACTGCTTGTCTTTCTTACAACTAGTTTTAACTGTGAATTGCTAAAATTAATGTCTGAACTGAGGTGTCCAAAACCTGACCAATTTGAAGGGTTTTTTTATGGATACATGAAGTTTGATGTGTTCTACCCTGTGAGTTTTCAAGATCCTGCTGCCAAGCACAGGAGTTCAAACCTTTCTAGTCTAAAAGCTTTTGATCTTTGACTTGGGACAGTCATTTTTCCCCTCCCTCCCACACTAGTTTATTATTGAGAAATGGTTGAACAGGTCTTGTTGACAGGTTTTAAAACTTTTCAGCCTGAGGCAGATACCTAGCATGGATAAGGTTTGCTTAAGTTTCAAGCAGGCTAAAGAACAATAATGGAGATTCCCAGGCTTCATTACTGGGAAAGCTAGTAGCTCCTGCTGCAGTACTGTATTATCTTATCCTCGTTGCTCCTCTGTTCTGTAGGTATTTGGACCATGGTTTTATATGTATGGCCCTGCTCTCAACCATAAAAAAAACCAACCAAACAAAACAAATCAAATAAACAAAACCCCAAACAAAACAAAATAATAAATCAAAATGTATTTTGCTAAACAAAATAGGGGTTTTTTTCAGTCATCATTTTTTAAGGAAAAGTATGGAAATAACATACTTGGAAGACAGTGTGTGACTACTATGACTGTGTGAGAATGTAGCTGGGTTTAATGTCCAATCACCTTACCTGTATTTCCAGACAAAACAGTCTATCGATTCATCATTCACTGAGAAAAGCACTTCTTTTTGCCTTTTTTTTTTTTTTTTTTATTGGTTTGGAAGCAGGATTAGAGTGCCCTTGAAGCCATTTTCTTTCTTGAGTGTGTATTCCATCATGGTGTTCCAGTTCTTGACCTGCCCCTGGCTGTATGTGCATTTTTTTGCCAGGTCCTTCCTGAGGAGCAGCACCACTCAGTCCACAGAGAGCTGGCAGCCAGGGAGTGGGGTCTGAGCACTTTTGCCAGCTGGCTGATCAGCTGAGGGACAAAGACAATAGCTTATCTATGCTTGCTCTGGTCAGTTCCCAAGACATTCTTGTCCTTCAGACTGGCATGACTCTTGGCTCAGTGCCAGTTTTTATCACTGTACTGCTGTTCTATGTACACACAGGTCCTTTTTGCTATAGTTAGTTATCATTATTGCATAATTTTACTTTTATTTGTGGTGGCCATCTAAACCACAGCTGCCTGTTTTCGACATTGTTAGCAACACTCATAAGCTACTGGATCTAGTTAAGCTGCAGCTTTGTTCTGTCAGCCTCTATTCTATGAGGGCCTCATTGCCTACACATCTCTAAACTCTCTGAACACAAAAGGAAATAAAGACCTCATTCTAGGCATAAATCTCAGCAACTGAACATCTGTGTTTAATGCTTTTGATATACCCTTCTAAAAGGTAGCTGCAGGTGGTTTTGTCAGTAAATAATTTTGCACTTGTCCACACTTAATGTTTCAAAAGCCCAGGTTCACTGGTTTTTGTTTGTTTGGTTTTTTTAATCCCTTAAGCTCCATAGCTAGTGAGAGAGGTGAACTAATTAAAGACAATAATGAGCCATACCCATATCAGATCAATATACTTGGAAATTTTTTGCAAGTTCAATAACAATCAGGCTGAAAATTAGTATATAAATGTTGCTAATTCCATGAGCAGCAATGAGCAAGGAAAGAGGCTGGTTTAATGTCTGCTATCAAGATTATTATTTGATAGTTTTCAAAGTACTGCCAAGAGAATGCATAAAACTGCCACTGGGTTACATATTTAGGTTCAGTATTGTTCTTCCAACTGGAGTACTTGGAGTGCAGTTACAATCTTTATCTCACTTTCCATCTCACCATGGTAACATGAGTTATGTACCAAATCTTTCTACTTCCAAGTACCTCATTTTGTGAACAGTCTGTTTATGTCAGAGATAATATTTTCAGGCTGTACACTTTATATCATTCACAAGCAACTAATTCAGCACAGACATCTCACCGTCCAGTCATGACGAAAATTGTAGCCTAAAATGAAGTGCTGATTTTCTATCAGTACCTATTTTTGTTTCTTCAATGTCTCTTTTCATTATTTTCTCCTATTTTCTCCTAGTAAGACATTCTACTAAAGAAATTTAACTTCTCTAAATATCTTTTTAATATACTCTGTTAAGTTTACAAACCAGACACTGTTAGTCCATCATTTAATTTATAGAAACAAAAAGTACCTGACTACTTCAGAAATTATGTAGTCTGCAGTTGGTTGCCGTGTTTGCTTAATCTAATCCTGTAACTAATGTTCTTATCTCAACAATTTTAAGGGTGTGTAGTTGCTTTCATCATAGAGATAGTTCTCAAATATTAACTGTCTCAAATATCCATACAGCAAATTCAGTGGGATAAAGTATTGTGGACCACAAAATGCAAAGCCAGTCCTTTTCCAAGCTGTTGCAGCTCTGAGTCAGTGATTTGTCTCTATGACAGATATACTAAGTTCTTCACACATAACTTCCAGATGAAGGACATTTTCTTCCTAACAACAAGCTGGCTGGTCATAGAGATCAGGACTCATCTCTTCTGAGCTACTTTTGCAGTTTCTCGCTGTCACAGATGTAAAACACCAAAGAATCCAATTCTTGGCAGAAGGAAAATCACTTACAGAACAGAGCGTTACAGATTGCATATATAGAAGTTCAATTTAGAACTGAAGGTGTTTATTTTAAATGTCCCAAAGCTACAGTTGACATTACTTCCTTTTGGTGGACCTAGAAAACACTTTCTGTCTCACATGTGATTGTGTGTGTGCTAGAGATCAGAGAGCTTTTTTTTCAAAATTGGTTCTCAGATGTGTATAAAGTTTTAACAACCATAAACAGTCTTTTCAAAAAGCAGCTTGTCACACGACATGTATGGATACCAACCAAGTTTTTTTTTTTCTTTTTGCTCTTTTTTCTCCTAAAGGAAAGAATTTCTTCTGGCAGCCTCCTATAAACTACTTCAAAGAAGTCTCACGTCCTTTTTTTTTTCCCACAGATGACCTACTATTCTGCTTCTTCTCAGAAAATTAGTCAAGATGTTTGAAATTTGAGGAGTGTGACCTAACAGCAAATTGATTTTTTTTTAACCAATAATGTATTTCAAAAGTCCTGATTTTATTTTAAATTATTTTCTAGTTTATATCTCTCCATTACGGTGAAGGTATATCTATAAATGGGCAAGGCCTGGAGAAAATTTAGTAGTTTTGGAAAACTACAAGGCTGACAAAAACCAGTCTCAATCCAACACAGTACTGAAGTTATACTTAGTGTCAAACATATCAGTTAGCGTAGGAAAGCTGAGATTCATGCCTCAAAGCTAATGTATTCCAGCGCTCTGTCCAATGACTGCTGAGAGAGCAAAGTCTACAGGTTACCTACACAGACTTGCCACATCCAGCAGTGGGAGTTTCTCCCATGCCCCTCATTTGCTGGATTGAAGAATACATCAGCCAATGATCTCTTAATCTCTTTGTTTAATATGCCAACAACTGCTGCCCTTCTAAATAGTGTGAATTCTAACCACGTGCTGTCACTTTGGTGAGTATTTTTCAGTGGACTTTTTTTACACAGTACAGGTGGCTGAAACAGCCTTTTTGCTTAGTTAGGAAATAATGTTCTACTTGAAAAGCCAAGCATTCAAAATCATGAAATGCCAGAAATGAGGTTGTCCATCCAACTTTAATTTGGCACCATGTATGTGCCAGTCCTTAATGGCACAATTATATTCTTTCCCTATTCCCAGCTCCATTCATTGTAGTGCAGTATGCTTAGAGAATCCAACATCTATTTTCACTATTTTTATCCTTGTTTCTTAACTAGTGGCTACACCATGAAATGAGTGCAGAATTATTTCTTTCCTCATGATCCTTTCCAGAGCACACTAGAGCGCAACTGTGTCCAAATGAGTCATGAACTTTAATGATCATATGGCTGCTATGAGATGAAATGCATCATTATCTCCATTTGATGTCCATGAAAGCAGAACAAAATCCACTCTGGAAGCCATGCAGGGAACTGATGGCATAACTGGAATTTGGGACCCAATCCAGTGCTCATTCTCCTAGATGAAACCATTTTCCTCCATGAAGTGCTGAGAAGCCTTGGCTCTCATTGACTTTGCAATTTTGTGCATTCATCATGCCAGTTCACCATCACAACACTGGTAATCTTAAAAAGCTCAACCAGAAGATAAAAGCCCAAATACATACAGTGATTCTACGCCTGAAGTGACAAAAGTAAATACCTCATTTAAATAAGCTTTTCAATGGAATGGTGAAAACAAATGAAATTGTGTATTTTCATTGTCCTAATGCTTCCTCCTTCTCACTATTAAACGCACATTTCTTCCTTGTGACTTCTTCAGTGTACCCACTGGGGTACACCACTAGTGCTAGGGTTGGCACACAGCTACACTCAGGCCGACCATCAGGCTAGGACTGGTGTGGCCACTCATGAACTGGAACACTGCTGCCCAGCTGCATGTGGGATGGGCTGTTTCATCTGCTTTCCTGTGGTGGGATTTGGGTACATAGCATGAGTCCAGTTCCTTATTTCTCTAAAAGTTATTAGGACTTAGTTAAGGCTGGAAGCTTCCTACATATGACTGAAATGAATGAGCTTGTTCAATGCCTGGTGTTTGAAGGATGGATGGGCAAATGAACATGCAGTCCTTGTAAACATATGGACTATCTTTCCTTGGCAAACCATGAGCAATTTCTATTTCCTACAAAAGAAAAATACAATATTCAACAAGAGAAGTGTTTCTAATTCTGAGAAGGCAAAAATACCTACAGATATATATGATGTTTTGATTTGCAGGGATAATAGCAGTAGAAAATGTTTGGATAGGTAATTCAAAATAACTTTCTTTCAACTGTCACGTTCTTAAACTAGACAATAGAGTGCTAATGTAGTTCAGACACAAAAAAGTACATAAATTGGTTTGAAAAATCTAGAAACTAAAAGTTCTGCACTTTCATACCAGTGCCTGGGGTCATGCAATTCCTTTAAATTTTCTGACAAAATATGTCTCTTGGTTAATGTAATCTAGCTCACTTAAACTTGTTGAAGAATAAAGGTAATATATCCTGTGAATATTTTTGTATGATAAATGCATGGCGATTCTCCTTTTTTTTTTTTTTTCTAAAATGCCTTCCTCAGTATGTTTTGGAGTGCATATTTTTCAAAGAAATTTCAGAAGATAGGCCCATTTCCTGGGCTTGTCTAGAATGTACATTTATAGATAATTAGCCAAACCTTCATCTTTTTGGAAGCAGTTAATTGGCTTTGGTGTGGTATATGCCCCATAAAATTTTCAGATGAGTTTTAAAACTAGATCATATGTGCTTTGATCTGTGGGCATTTTGGGTCATGTGGTTGCATGCAAAGAAACTCTGGCCTTTAGTGAAGGTTGGCAAACACCAGAACAAGTCTTTGTGAAACAGATGCAGTGAAGTCTTGGTGGACCTTCTCCCACTTCACCATTGACTAGAGCGTGCATTTGCTGTCTGTCTCATGCTATACTCACTTCAAAATAGTTCTTGATGATCAAAACACACCACTGAATTATCAAGAGAATTGGGTGCTTCTTGTGCTGTTAGAGACTGCTCAAAGTTTGGATGACAACTCACCTCTCCCTGCCCTAAGCTATCACTATATTACACCAGGGTTTTCCATTTTGCCTCCTCACTCCATGAGAACTCTGAACAGCTATGAGAATAACCATCTGGGAGCTTCTGGTAACTGGTACAGTATTTTAAACAGCCCCAAAATTAAATACCTAAATTGTTGGGCTTTAAGTTCATGCAGCCCATGTGTAAAGACTTAAAGCAGAGATGGTAGCATATGTGTGGCATATAATTAAACCTCTTTAATGACACCCACAGAGCTCACAGAGTGGAGAAGCACCTCACAGCAGTGGAGATATTTGCAGTTACAAGGGGAAATTACTGTCGTTGTAAACCCCAAGAACTTGCAACCTACTTGCACATAGAGAAGACACAAGGAAAGCAATTCTCCTACGCTATGAACTTCACAAGCTAAACAAGGCTAATGGGCAACTTGAGCAGAATTGTAAAATTATTCTAACCTGAAGTACATTGTCTATTAATCTATTTTACTTTGTTTTGTATTTCACAAATGACTAAAACCTCACTTCCTTGAGTGAGTTTGGCTCGTGGATATAACATTAACAAGGGAGAAGAGAAAATGTTCCCAAATAATTTAAGGAGCATATTGTTTCAAGAAAGATCATGCAATAGGCATGGAAGCATTTGAAAACATTTCCACACATCATGACATAGTGCTAGGTTGTTCCATGACAGCTCTCCCTGTTTACAGTGAAACAAATACAAATAATGAACAGGACGTGACTGTCCTTTCTTTTTTGCTCCCCTTTCTGCTAGGAAGGACAAGCATGACTAGGAATGATTTCTCTTGTTGAGCTGCAAACATTGCTTAATGGATTCTTAGTGGCTTGACAATGAGTTTTGTGAATTGTAGGGTTGCTGTGAAATGTAATGAGCAGACTGTGCAGATAGGAAACTTCACACCAGTGAATCTGGTTTCATTATGTAATCATTCATTTCTACTCTGCAAGCTTTTGCTTGTACATCATGTTTTTCAGCTTTGACACCCTTAAATTAAAAACAGGCCTGCAGGAACCTACTTATATTTAATAATGATCCCAATAAGATGAGTCTTATCAGGTTCAAGAAGCATATAGTAGTATATATGTTTCTCATATTCCAGTTCTTCTCTGTAAATTAATCACATTTCCTTATTTAACTTGTTAGGAAATGTAGTTATTAGAATGAATCAATTACTCCCTTAAATCTAAAGAGTGATAATCCTTGTTCTTAATTTGAAACTGCTTATGCTACAATTTTCACCAAACATAAGGATACCATGTCTAATTTTAGAGGCGTAAATCATTACTTTTATGGGTCAAGGCCCCTATTCTCACAGGATTTTTTTCACCCTTTTTGAAGTTCACTGTAAGGCCAGGTTATAATAATTTTTCATTCACAATCTGACATCATCTCTTTATGACCTGACTTACAGAAGACTGAAGCACCATTGACATATCTAATTATCAAATTATCATGTTATTATAGCACATTATCACTTCATTACTTGTGTTCATAGCTTAAGTGCACATGTCCAGCTGTTGAACAGTAGTCAAGAGTCAGATGAGGAGAGCCATAATATTGCTGATCAGTTTTAATGTTAGAATTGTCAGGCAATGATAATTTTTCAAAATTCTGAACGAGGTGAAAGCAAACTTGTGCCTAAGCATGATGAAATATAGGAAATTAGATAGTATTTTATAAACCTCTCATTTCTGTGATTTTTTCCCCAAGAGCCAAATGATGTTCACACAAAAAGCAATTGTAACTGTAACCACACTCCAGTTTTCTCCCATCTTTCCCATCTTTTCTCCTGAAAGTATTATGACAGCTTTTATCTTTTTTAAACAATTTCGAGATATTTTGAGTACAGAGTTCAGATTCTTCTTCCTACTTACTGACAATTTAGACAAAGAGATATCCCCACCCTCATTAAAAAAGACACAAGATCTCCAGAGGAAGATTTAACTTTTATGATCAACTGTAGCGAAACCAAATCATTACCAAAAACAACACATTTATAACTTCTTATTGTACGTCAGACAAAAAGTATTCCTTGTCCTTTGTTTTGTTATCACTGTTTTGACTCTATCTGTGCAGCAGTTTTTCTGAGAAAGGGAAGACGCCAACACTTCTGTTTGATTAATGGAGATCTGTCCTATTATTGTGCCTCCCTGACATTCTTGTCATTGACTAAAATGGGACAAGGATCTTCTGTTGATGCAAGGTCAGCCACTGCTGGGCTAAACAGCTTTCAGGTAGAAGTGCCTGAACAGAGCCTTTGAACAAATCATTTGACTGCTTAAGGGAAAGGTCTAGTTTCATAGCTGTGAGGACAAATACTTCACAATTATTCTGAGAATGACAGATCAACTATGTTTGCTGTTTTCACCGCCTGACTTAACTTTTACAGTGAACTACTAAGGTTGAAGATGGATCTGAATCCTGAGGATATGTCCAGAGTGAATGCTGCTTCTTTGAGGGGTTGGTCTAGCATGAGCTGTACAGGGTAACAGTGTCAGCTGGTGCTACAGAGCTGTGTCACCTTACTGGGTGACATCGTGCAACCAGGCTGCCTTGGCAGATGTAACTGCATAGAAGGAAGGCAACTTTTGTCTGTTCCACTTATGTTATCTGTGTGGCTGACACAACCAGACCCGCAGGGAAGCTATTCATATATGCTAAGTTTCCACTCAGGAGCTTTGCAGAAAAAGCCTTGTTCACAATTCAAAAATTTTGGTTTCGCTTCTGCCATCAAAATCCGGGTGTGTGAAACAATAAGCACTGTCATATCTAATCACATATTCACAAAGTATTTTTTGTATGCATCAAGCCATCTGTTCTGATAAGTTTTTTTCCACCTATTTGTCAATTCAGAGCAAAGCATTTTGATTGTTCTTATTTATAATATTACCCCAGTTCCCCCTAGCCTGCTAACATCTACAGTGTAAATTAGTTACAGCCTTTGCCACACCACTTCCAAGTGATAAGGGGTGTGCAAGATCAGCTCAGCTGCCTCTGCCCCACACAACTGGAGGGGAACTCTGAGGAGTTGAAGCAGCACCCCCTGTGGGAATGAGGCAGGAGCTGGAGTCAGTGCAGCAAGGAACTCTGACCCTCAGGAAGGCATTTCTCCAGTGGGGCTGCGCTGCACAAAGATGAGAGTCAGAGATCTGTATCAGTCATTCATTGCCTTTGGTTTTGACTCTATGATTACTTAAACTTTTTGAATAAAATTGCATACCACTTTCAGTGAGAATAAATATTTGAACCTTTTTTTAATTTTCAAATATCTCCTAGACTTGGAAAATACAACAAGAATATTTTATTAAGAGGATAAGGAGACAATGTGCCACAGGCACTTCAAAGCAAAAGGGGAGCTAAGACATGACAAGAAACAAGTATCAGATAAATGAAGCTGAGATAGTCTGAAAGAGGGGAGTGGCTGAAAGGATATCATGAAGATGCAGACTATAATCTAAATCCTATGTACTCAGTCTTTGCACTGAGCACTGAGCTAAATAAGCTTTGGCTCATGACCAAAGAGACAAATTGTGTACTAAGTAACCCTCATCAGAAGTTTTTACACAGGCATTTTGATCCACTTAGTAATCACTAAGCACTAAAGGTCACCCAGCAATGTCCTTTCCATTTTTGGAGTTTATTTCGCAACATACTGTGCATATATTACTGAGAACTCACAAAATGCATTTTAGTCTAAAAATGATCAGGAAATTTCAGTGGACACCTTGAAGAGCTGGAACTCAGGAATAGTCAACAAATACAGCACTTCCAACCAAGATGTTATCACTCTGATCCTTTCACATAGGAATAGATGAGTTTTCAAAAAGCTACAATGGTGTAACAAAATTTGCAGAGCAGGTCTGAAGAAAATTTAGGAGCAGAACACAGCCCTGTATTGTAGCCATGGGTTGGTCACAATATTGAAGGCTAGGCAGCACCCATGTATCTTTAGGTGAGCATCATGTATAAATGCATTCTGGTGCTTTTGTAATGTTGCTGCTTTTCTTTTTAAGACGCTTACTGCTAAATCTTGTAGGCATGAATGATACTAAGAAACTGGATTTTTTTTATCTCTGGAAAGAATCTTAAAGTTATTAAATAATAAAGCTCTGAGCAAAAAGAAGTCAGTTTAATATGGAAATATTCACATGCCATTGTAATTCCTCTCTCTTAACCTAAGGGAATCAGAGTTTAATAAAGTGAAGACTTAATTCAGTTTAATGAAAGCGAATATGACAAAACCTTAATGTAATTATGAAAATAAGGTCAAAATAAAGTAGTTTTAATCTGGAATGGCTGCCTATACGAGCAAAATGAAAGCTTTACTCAGTTTTAAACATACTGAGAAACTACCTGAAAATACTTGATCATGCATGTAAATATTAGACCAGAGAAAGACTGTTTGGTTCCACTTCAGTGATATTAAATTTATTATTATATGAAGTCTCACAGCACTTGGAGGATGGGCATTTCTTGGGATCCCTGAGCACAGTGAAGAGGATTCTCTCCATCCATCCACAGCTGCTGCATGCTGCTGCTCTCTTGGCAGTGCCATCTCTTGTCCCTGCCACATGTGATGGATAATCTGTCATGCCAAGCTTTGTTTCCTGCACCTGCCTCCGTCTTTAACCTCCAATATCTCTTCAGTCCAGGAGCTTTGTCTCAAGCTGACTGAAATTTCCAGGACTTCAGCCTCTTGGCAGACTTTGAAATCCCGTACTGTCAACAAAAATAAATCAACATAATAGTCTCCATAAATTAAAACATTTACAGACTTTTAGGGTGGAAGAGTGTATCTGATCAACAAGACTAGTCCTATGTCGTGCAGGTCACAGCACCCATTCAGTACTGAGATCAGTAACAGGATTCCTCCTGACTGAGAAAGTAATCTGCTTTGCTCTTGGCATCAGTGGTTTCAGGAGCATGGAAATGCACTGAACTATATACCTCCTCTGAGGAGAGAAGGAAGTTTTAAACCAGAGATGACTGGAAATCTTGGAGCTTGAGTAAGCACAATCTGTAGCACTTTTAGATTCTGTCTGTATTTTTCTCCAGATGTCTGCCACTACCAGGTCATTCTGACACCTTTGAGCTTGAAAATATTGTGAAATTTAAAGACTATTGTTTTAAATTAAAATTATGCAAATAAGTCAAGGCATGGATAGTGCCTGAAACTAGGGCCAGTGCCTGAAAAGAGCAGGCACTAGGCAAACCACCATTTGCACAGCCTGAATAATAATAACACTGAAATGCTAATCTATGGATTGGTGTTTCTATTTGCTGTGGCTTCCAGCAAGCTTTCATTGAATTTTTCGCTGCAACTGATACCTATTGTCATGCATCCTCTAAAAAATCCCAGTGACTGAGCAGAATTAAATTTTGGTTTTGTGCATGGCACTAAAATACACAGCAAATTCAAGAGAATCATGCTCCCACCACCAGTCAAGCGCAGTTCTATGTTCCTCTAACATAGAAATTTTTGCATTTCTTAAGTTTGTTGATCTCAAACCAAACAATTTCAAGAACTAAGGAACTCTGTGAGCTGACCTGTTTGTATTTTTTCTTATGAAAGCAAAATTAAGGAAGATGCGATCTTGTTTTTTGGTACATGCCTTTGGGGAGTTCCCCAAGCAGTTCCTCAGTGTTGGTCAAACACCAGCATGGGACAGGAGCCATCCCCAAACATAATCCAAGTATGACAAACCTGTATTGGAGAATAAGGAATTTTAACTGCAGGTGTTCGAGTTGTGCTGTTCCAATACGATTCAGAGCCAGATAGTAGATCTGATTTAGTCTCTTTATCATCCCTGTAGCCACTGGGGCTCCTGCAAACAGCAGCACATGTTGAGTTGGAGCTGCAGAAGCCTCATCCCTTCCTGCTGCTGCCTGACACTTGGACCAACAATTGTCCTTGTCATATTTGCTGCATTCTGCAAACAGCCTGATTGCAGCCTCTGTGCTCAGAGCACCTCTGACTTGCTCCACGCTATGGTTGTGGTAAAGTGAAGTGAATTTGAAAGGTCATACGGTACCAGGTACCCTGAAAGCAAGTTCCCTGGTATTGGTGAACTTGTTGCACTTGGGAAGAAGCAAGATCAAGCCCACAGCAATGTGTCAGCCTCCCACCAGAGAGGCTCGTGTGCAAGGAGAGCTCTATAATGCTTAGCTGCCTTCTCACCTGCAAAAGCCTTTATCCTTCCTGGAGTGTTGGTGTGATTCCGAAAAGCCAGCTTCCAAACTCAAGAAGAAATTGTCCTTTGGGGTAATATAGATGGAAGAAATATGATTAAGAACATTAGCATGGACAAACTCAGACTGTGGATTCCTCCAAGTACTCTTATGAAAGCAGATTGTGTGCAAAAGCTAGTGGCCTTCTTTCTATCAAATAAAAAAAAAAATTGTGACTTACCACCCTGTGCTTTTTAAATCATGTCTTGAATTATTCCTCTGCCTATGTTTGGAATTGCCTTTCAAAGAATAGTGACGCCATTAATAAAAATGGCAGTTCAAATGTCACTGTTAATTGCATAAATTGATCTGTGACCTTTGTGTATTAATATTGCAGTCTGTTGAATTGACATCAGAAGGACAAAAGCTTTAGACAGCTGATTTTGCTCAGCTTAGCTTCAAATGATATTGTTCTTTAAAAAAAAAACCAGTGAGATATTTGCCTTTGTCAATCCTCCTGTGAAATGTTGTTTATCTAACAGAAGCTCTTTTCTGACTTCTTTTTTGTTTGTTTTGTTTTGTTTTGGGACTTTCTGGTTGTTTTGTTGGAGGGGTTTTTTTGTGTGTTTTAATCTCAACACCAAAAGAGTGGAGTGGCTGAATTAAAAACTGAGTGATTTAATTGTGGTCCAAATTCCAGCACATAATTAAAGCATATTTGCCTCCACTTATTCTAGCATTAAACTATGTAATGTTAATAACTATTTTTTTTTTTTTACTAAAAGAGTTTTTTAATTATTTAATCCAAATGACATCAATAATTTTAACATTCACTTTTTACACTAAAAAGAGAATGAAAAATGTATTTCTTTCTACTATTATGCAATCTGTAGACTCAGTATCTCACCATCAGGTTCACATAGCAATTTGGAAATACAATAAAGAGTAGGTGGGTGTTTCAGCAGTTCTAAGATAATCTGCAAAAACAATAACATCATCCCTCATTTTTGCAAGACCCTCCTCTTCAGTCTAGACTGGCCATTTGTCTTGTTCTCAACAAGTCTTTTAGCTAATACCTTGTCAATTGTGTCATTAAATCCCAGTTTCCAAATGTTTACATAAAGATTATAAACATTTTACGGTTTCTTATATCTCATAGTTTTTATTGGAATGTTTCCTTCTACAAAACCCACACAGCCAACCTGACCTCAGCACCAGCACTGCAATCATAAATGTAGTAATAGCAAACTGCTGCTGCAGATGGTGAGAGGTACATAAAATGCTGCCTTTACTCTGAAAATGTGGAGAAAGGAAACCATGGCATAGCAGGAAGATACAGGGCTTGGTACAAGGCTTTGCCTACAGATGATAAAGAAAAAGCTTTCAAACTACAGCTTTCATCAGGCACAGGCAGATGCAGATTAGCAGCCAAACCACTCTGAAACAAAACACTCCTACAGTTTCTTCATGCAAAATGATGATAGCTCCTCAGTACTGAGGAATATTCCATGTGGACAATTTTAAAAGTGATGAATGTTCATCTTCCTCAAATTAAGCAAGATAGACAGTTCTGAGCAGTTTTACCCAGAGAAACTAGCCTATGCACATTCAGATTCTGGATAAATGTATGAACCTTCACAATTAGACATCTTAATGGAGCAGCCAGTGCTCTACTTGGCCTGCAGGCATTGAGAATTCTCTTGCTTACTTATCCTTTCATGTAATTTTTTAAGTTATGATGTGTCCTGTGATATAAAAAAGTGGTAATGTATCTCTCTATGCAAGACACTTAACTGCTCAGTACAGAATTACTCCCAATCTCATCCTGACTTACAAGTGGCTGACTGGCATGGAGCTTTTAATGAAATATTTATTCAGAAGGAAAATATCCTGCTTTGCCAGTTCCAGGTCCCACCTGCTTTCATTAAACCCCTGTTCTCTCTGCTAGGTTCAGAAGAAAGACATTTAATAAACAATAAGGAGATGTGAAGTTTATGGTCATGACCACGTGGCCACTTGCCAAGCTTCTGGGCTCATTGCATGTTGTGGCCAAAGACTGATTTTATTAGTTCACACATTTACAGTCACACTTGCTATTTAGCTTCTTGTTTACCAAGAGAAGAACCATTAGAACCATGTACTTGATGGTGTCTTTAGAACTTTAGAACTGTGCCTTTAGACAGTATGCCTTTGTCAGAAATTTATGGTATTCATTCCCTTTTTGGGAAAAGAGGATTTCTCAGTGGTGTTACAGCAAAATGGAAATTGAGCAGTGATAAAAGTAACAGTTGCCTTCAAAACAAACTTATCAAATAAATATTTACTGATAAATTAACTCACAGCAAGTTTCCAGAATTATTAAAAACTAGTAGCTGAAAAATGTGATCACCTGTGTTTGCAGTCTCCCTATCGGTGTGGGAGATAATACGTTGCAAGGTACATGGTGCCCTAAATTTGGCAAGAAGTTGTAAGTCTTGTTGGAAGAGATGCCTCCTGTGCTGTGGCAGTAAGGCAAGAGACATGCTCAGAACTTGGATTTTTATAGAATCTCACTCTGGCAAGGTTTCTATGGACAAGGCAACAGTTACTGAAGGGATTGCCATATTCTCTGTAGGCTTCATGCCTGTGCCAGTTTGAATCATTTAATATTGTTTGAATAGGTCTTTAGATGCATATTGAATGTGTGTGTGTGTGTGTGTGTGTGTGTGTATGAACAGATATTTTTATCTCACTGGAGACTTAATACTTTGGCAGTCAGCTCTCAAGTGCTTGGGAGCGCAGCCAAGATAATACTTTCTGAAATCTTTTTGAAGTTTTTCTTTTTTGAACCGTGAAAATGCTTCATTTTTTTTCACCTCAGACTATTTTTTTAAGGAGGATTCTGCCAGCTTTGTCAGCCTCACATTATGTATCACCAACCATGCTTTGTGAATAACCCCAGATGAAAAGAGGTTTGGCATTCAACTGCATGTGTACATCAGCATCCTATGGAGAGAATGTGCTCAAGGACTCCCTTTGGGTGTCTGGAGTCTCAGTGCATCACTGTTGAATAATAAAAGATTCCCTTCTTAGTGATGTTATGAGACCACAGTGTCTGATCAATGACCTTTTTACAAATTCCACTGTATATGAGTGATTTATCTGTATATTCCACTGACCCTGTAGGCTGGATACACCAGTCAAAATGGATTCATACAAAAGACTCTGGTTTTCTACCTTCCAATAACAGAAACCTTATTTATTTATTCAGGAATAATGAGCTCTGCATTAACGGACTCCAAAAATATGCCAGGTTCCCCATCTATATGATAAAATTTGCAGTCCAGAGAGAACCACAAAATAAGAGAAGAAGGGAAGGAACATCCAAGCAAAAAGAAAAAACCACATCTACTCTTTCTGATTACCCCCAGTACCACTTGCTGTGTACTTGCAAATTACATAAAATGCCATTTTATTTATCTATCTATTTATTTATTACTTTCCTATTGGTTGATATATACATGTTTTTTAAGTTCAGATGAGTGAAAGGGGAAAGAGATAGAATCTTTTTAAGCTGATGAAAGGTTTAATTAAAATATTAAAAATCCCAAGTTTTTTGTCCCTTACTGATGATATGTTGCTAAAGCTATAAGGAAATTGCCTAAGTAACCAGAGTTTACAGCATTTTCTCTTTTTTCTCTCCTTGTTTTTCTTCACTGAGATGCTTGTCTGTCTTAACTATTTGATTTTTCTTTCTTCTCAGATTACAGATGGGAAGATTTTTCCTTGCCATAGAAAAGCTCACTGATTTTTATTTTAGATGTGAGAAAAGAAGTTGGCAATGCCAATTATTTGTCATTTGTAAATGATCCATTATTACATCACGTTATTATATCATGTTACATCTATCTGCACTAGGTAAGTAGCATTCTTACAAATAATGTGGATTATGAAACAAAACATTAGAACTTTTTGGTGTTCTCATAAATCTGTCATTTTTTTTTTCACCAAAACAGAGACACCAGAGACCTGATGGCTTCTCTGTGGCTTCCTACATCATTCCCCAGCAGCTTATAGTCCCTTCCACTGAAAGTGTCTCATGTAATACCAGAGCCCCACTGCACATACACGTAACTAAACCCAAGGGAACTGGATGGGAATGCCATCAGGTGGAACAGGTTGGATGTGCCTGGCTGCCACTGTCTGTACATGTAACTACCTAAGGGAAAAAAGGAGCTTTATGCTTTGCTTAGCTGCATTTTTTACATCCTTCATTTTGTGTCTTGCCCATTAAGTCTGAGCATGTGACACTGTTAAAAGCTACTGCAGAATCCTTTTTGCTAAATTGATAAAAACTGGCCTTGTAATGGCACAGGATATCAAAACTAGCACTACTTAGCAAAAGAAGTTGCCAGATTTCTTAAATGAGCTATAGCATAAACAAAAAAGAAAAAAACAAAAACAAAAACAAAAAACAAACCAAAACAAACTGACTGCCTCTCACTTGATTAATTGTAGTGGCAACAAAAGCTCAAAATAGCACCATTTATATTGTCAAATGATTCCCAGATGAATAACTTTCCTTTCATCTTAATAGCACAGTGTCACAATAAACGTCAGAGGATAATGAATGCATCTAGATTTTCAACCAGAAAGACTGCTTGACAGTAGTTTGGGACTGCAAAAATATGGCACTGGACAGGAATTAGAGCAGCAAAGGTGCTTGCCTTTAGTTCTGAATTTGGCTGATGGTCTACTCCAACATGTATTGCTGAGGAATGCTACTTGGCATTGACTTAAAGCTTTAGAACATCTCCTGCTGTAAGATTTAGCTTGAAGCTGCTTGAAACATTGTTAAATTATTTGGGCTGTGATTTTCCAACAGTTCAACGAATCTCAAATATTAAAAGTTAACATAAAAGACTTTCTTTTGTCACATATAAAAAAAGTACACACAGCGTTTTCTTTAACTGAAAAGAGCACTGAAATTCAGTCTGAATTTATTATGGGAATTAGGCCTGTGCTGTATCTACCAAGGGGTAATGAGGTATGGAGACTGGGATCCTCTCCCTGGAGCAGAGAATTCCATGGGGAAACAGACACATCTGACACAAAGATCACTTCTCCCAGAGTGAGCCAGAGATCCCAGCACATGCTGTAACCTCCCTGGCAACAACACCCCACTATCCTGTAGCACTGGGCTGTGATGGGGGTGAGGATCCCTTGTTACCACTCAGGTACTGCAAGAAGTGAGCAATGAATCAGCACAGCCCAAACCATGAACAGCAGCCACGAGGCTGCTGCTGCTCTGCTGCTGAGTGCAAACCCAGGCCGTGCTACAGCTTGAGAAAGATGGTCAATTCTCCACATAGGAACAATACTATCATGCTTAAAAAGCATAATCTTGTTTTGTTCCTTTTGTATAGGCAAGTGAAGACAGCTTTTAAAGATGGGAGCAAACACAATTTTTCTACGGGCTATTTTGCTATTCAGTAACTGGATGAACTTGTTTTAGGAATGAATCAGGTTCATGTAGTAAATGAAAATTATGTGGTAGATGAAAATCATTTAGTAAATGAAGAGGGGGATTGAAAGACATCAGACAACTGTCTTTCATCAAGTTAGAACATTAGGCTTTATTTCCAGCTCTGGACAGTCATATGTAGTACCAAAGTAGCAAAGCTGTGACCTTATATATGACTTCTATATATTATAATGTTCTGTGAGTTGAAGCAGCTTAGCCAAAATGAGGACCCACAGTTAATGGTGTGACCCCTCCCTCTCTGTCTCAGTTTTAGATACATCTTTGTGTAACTAAGCCCCATGCCTCCCAGGAGAGTTATAACATAAAATTAATTTGACTGATTTGAAAGAATTTGAATAAAGAAAGCTTGCTCAGCTTCTCATCAGTGGAAACCAACAGAGCACTGGGAAGCTGCTCAGGAGGTGAGCACATTCCCAGCACTGCAAGAGAAGGAGAGCTCCTGTAAAAGACAGATGGATATGTGGTGACATAATTGAAGGCTTTGACCTAAGGAATGTCAAAAAAGAAATCTGAACTACAGATGAATAATCAGTCTTACTTTGGGCATGCCCTGTTCCAGAATGCTAGGTCTGGGGCTAGATCATACCAAGGGACATTAGTGTAGATTTTCATGTTCAAGATGAGTATCGATAAAAAATCATAGGGCAGAAAGAGATCAATCTCTTCTCTTTCTGCTCAGTGCCACCAGTCCGCATTTGTGCTACAGGATCCTTGCCTTGGAGCAATAGTTCGAAACATTTTTGCAGAAGAGTACCTAAAGCCATTAGAAGTGAGATCAACAGCTCACATTTTATATATGTGCTTAATATCTGTAGCTGCCATTAACTTCAGGAGAAGACGAGAACTGAAACAGGCTACTTTTTTTTCCTTTAAATGTCAAAATAAGAACTTAATGCTTAGCTTTAGGAAAATATTTGCAAATGTTGGTGTTAGTATACGATGTGTCAGCCTCCTCACCTGCCAAATGGGGAGGACAGTGCTACATCCCACACAAACACACTACACTACAGACAGACTGAATCCATAACTATTTTATGCTCTGTAAAGCTCTAGGAAAGGAGTGCTCATAGCCTTCCAGAAGCCTTTGAAGAGTTGGAGTGTCTTGTACTGGGATGAAAAATGACATGAATATCAGAGGCAGAAAGGACTTGGGGCTAAGCTGCTCAAGTGTAAACACATATTCTGCAAGATGCCATGTCATCAGTTTAAAAAATCTCAGAGGTACTTGTGAGAGAGAATGCAAATGTTCACAAGGCTTAAATCTCTCTTGATTAATTTCAATGTTTCTGTAGGCATGAGAAGGTAAATTTGTTTACTCCATTTTCCAATGAAAGATCTGTTTATTGAAAATCAAAAGGTGGTGTCATGTCTCTTAATTATTGGATTAAAACCAGTAAGTACCTTTTCATCATGGCTTGATGTGATTGTCAATGATGAAGACAAGTGTAGTTAGATCTTTTGTTGAAATACACCTAATGTATTTCTAGGGAAATACATAATTATGTATTTCTAGGGAAAGATATGATGCAAAGTGTAATTTCTTTATGGTTTTATGCAGGGTTTCCCTCTCAAAATAAAGGAAGTATATAAAACCCAAACTTCTGTTAAGGACTCCTTTTCTTTGTCTTAACCTTGATAACTGCATGTTAGCCACTTATGGCAGCTATGAGTTTCCTGCAAGAGAGGGAGCTTTTGGAAAAGCTAACAAAACTGGCCTGACTGGGTGATTAGCATCAGGCTTTAGGTGAACACATCATGTGTTAGGCAACATGGAAGGACTGCATACTGAATCTTTATATGTAGCTGCTTTTTTAGAAAAGAAAACATGACGAAGTGCCTTAGGAAAAACACTCGTAATTGGAGAATCCTCTCCCTTTTCTTCTTTTGGTCAGGTAGGACGTAACGTGCTCCCCAGCTGATGTGAGAGCTGTGACACAATTTCTGTATATACCCAGTGGTTTACAGAAGGCTTATTTTTTGCAATATGGTAAACTAAATATAAAATCAATATTTCACTGCTTGAGTGAACCTTTCCTGGTAGGAAATTATACAAGTTTCCTTTGAATAATCCTACATATGCAGTTATACTTTCAAATCTGGATTAAAGAAGAAAAAGGCTTATTACCACTATATCCTGTAACTTTTATATTAGAAGATAGATCCTTATTCCTCTGTCCTGGTCACTTGACATTAACCATCCTTGTGAAACTTGGATGTTAGAGTACCACTTAAAACTTTTTTAAAAGGGTTCAGATTTTCTCAGAAAAGCAGAAGATGGGGAAATCCTTGTCATGGTGTTATTACAACAGAGCTATGAGTCTTCTCATTTCTTGATACTCTGCTAAGTGTTACTCGTAGCCTTTGGCTGGACTGAGCCTAACACATTTGTAGAAGAGTCCTGAAATAACTTGTAACATCTCAGCTATTAAGTCCAGTAGCTCTTTTAAGAGTTAGCTTTTCGTGCTGAGAGATGTGCTTTTTGCCTAATGGGCTCCTTCTCTTCTGTGTTTTCCTTCTGTTGTCTTTGTCGGTGCGATCCCCTGTGACAGTGAGTACAAACTCAGAGAGAATCCACAGCTGACAGGGGTGTCTGAGCTTGGCCAACAAGGAACAAAACATAAAGACCTAATGGACAACATGCACCACTTCTCTCATGCAGTCCAGTCAGAACTCTGGATTTTCATGATTTAGCCAGGATTTCATAAATGCTAGAGTGAAATAACTCACAGAGACCTTTCATGCAGCTTCTCTCCCTTTGCTTTTATCACTGTGTGCTGTGTGTGCAATACCCACACGTTTGGGTATTGGCACCATTGCTCTCCCTTTTCAGCCAGGAGAGGGTCAGCAGACCACCCACTGGCTCCTGTGTCCACAGGGACAAACACTGGTTCCCATCTCAGCTTGCTTTTTGCTTAGAAGCCAGATGAAAATGCATCAGCAGAGACCTCTGGAGCAAGCAAACAAAACAACCAGAGTTCTGCAACCCTCTGCAGGCATCTTCCCCTGTGGAATGAGAGAAGTCACTGGGAAGAGCCAGGGCTGGAGCTCAGGAGGGTCTGAAGGTGAAGGAAGGCTGAGGCTTGGTGGGCTGTAGGCTGTCCCAGACACAGCAGCAAGTCCTACACTCACACAGACACTATGACTGAGTGCCTTGGAGGAGGATGTCAAGGGGGAACTTCCCATCCTTGCCCTTTTCAAAGCTCTTTCTCCCAAACTGGTCACATAGATTTTGATTGCATTGGTGACCAACACCTGTGAAATTCCCTGTGGTCTCAAAGAGCCTGAGAAGGCTCCATCTGCCCTGTCTGACATCCTCAGGCAACGCGACAGTGTGGGCACCTTGTCTCCTGTGCACATAGGGGACTCTCCTGTGGGACATGCCTGGCCTCTCTAAATCAGTGTTCCCAGGGCTACCTTCCTTTAGCACCCAGAGGCACAGAAAAGGTCTGTCTCCCCTGTTTCTTCATTCAGGCTTGTTCCTTCGTGTCACAGGTGACAAGCTGTTTGCGACAGGAAGATGGGGTACATAGGTAAGGGAAAGTCCTAGCAACTGAGCTGGGGAATTGAGGTCAAAAAGCAAATACTGCTTGCTGTGGTGTTTTTGCCAGCTGAGTGTTGTTCGTGCCTCTATGAACAGAGGTGCTGAGGCTCACAGAGCTCTAAATGCAGAAAGAAAACACAAGCAACACAAATGGGTAAAAGCAGTGCACTGTGCAAGAAAGCTTTTGCTACCCAGGTCCTGATCCTGCTCTAGCACCGCCCCATGGCCAGTCTGCCATGGGCAGGGTATGTCTTGCATAGAAGCTGATGACACCTCTCTTAAAAAACAGCATTAAGTAGAGAAAGGCTTGGAATATTTTGTAAGTGGTGGGGAAAGGTCTGTGCACAGCAGCCAGTGAAGATGATGATAGCTCTCTTAAACAAACAACTCAGCAATAAGACGAAAAAGGCTTTAAGTGTTTTGCAAATGATTGTATTGCAATTTGACAACACCGCGATATTCTGGAGCTGAGACTCAAAGCCTACATCTTGCTGGGAAAACTAGTTCTCCTTAGACCTACCAGCTTTTCTGTCCTCCTGAGGGTTGACTGTGCTGTGGACTGTGGTCTTATTTGATGATTTATATGCAGCACCTGAACTTGCCACAGCTGACTGTTGTGACTTCTCATTGTGTGATCTTTTTATTCCACAAGCTTTCACAGATATCCCAAATCTTCCTTTAACACTGATCATGAGGTAACTGGAAATAAGGTAAATGAGGGATCCAAGACAAAATTATTGAACTCAATGGTGCCATTTCCACAGTTATGCCATATATACTATAAAAAGAGGCTAGGTAAGAATGAGCAGGAGTGAAGTGGCATTGAGATCAAGGTGAGAAAGAGAATAAAAGGACTGTGAAAATCTTGTTTTATTTATACACCCCTCTCTTGTGTCTGGACCTGAGTTGGAAGGAAAGACCAGCTGAGTTTTTAAAGGTATCTAAAGGATTTCTATGCCCAGTTTTCATTTGTGTCCATTGTAAATTGACACCCAGCTCCCTTATACAGCTTTGAAATACTCCTGGGTAGATGAACATCCTGAAGTCACTAAAAGAATCAAGAGCTGAACTGGGGACAGAGATGCGGGCCAGGATGTGATGCACCAAGTTCATGCCTAACAGCGTGGCCTGTGCCAGACTGCCCTGTGTGAACACTGCATACACACATCTGGGTAAATCCTGATGTCAGGGACAACAGGAAGGCAAAACTTTCTCATTGTGTTGTTTTTAAAGTCAACATCCATATTATCCAAACACAAACAGCACATTGGAGGGCAGGGCATGCAGCACAACCACGTCTCAAAAAGGGAAATGGAGCTCAGGAGGAAAACCTCTTGGCACTGCTGGGGGACTGCAGCCTGACAGGCACTTGCCCCTGCAATTGTGCCAAGGCTGGTGCAAAGGCATTGCATCAAATCATAAGAACAATGAGCAACAGCAGCCTCAAAAACAGAGATAAAAACAAGATTCTCAAAACTACATAATGGAGCTTGGGGTGGGAAATGAATCCTTAGGAAACTCAAAAGTTAACAGCACAGGTACTCAGCCAGCTTCTCAAGGAAAGAGACATAATTCAGGACTTAAAGCTGATTCACACAAATTGAGGATCTCAGCACTTAGAGGCTTCAGTTTCTAAATTAGCATCACACAGATGCACAAGAAAATCCTGGCACAGTTAATAATCTTGCTAAGTATTCTAGGCATTATTTTTAAGCAGAAAAGAAAAAAAAAATCAACCCAACACGCCCAAAAAACAGCAAAAAATCTGAATAATTACCAAGGTGCCTGCCAATTTAAGATACAGTTTAATTGTTCTGTGTGACTGTTCAAACAAAACATGCATAACACATCCCAGGAAAACACACTCATTCTTGCCTCCTTCCCCAAATAAAAAGACATTAATTTTCCAGTGCATTTTGAAGTCTAAAAGACATATTAAAAAACTCCTATAGATACATTTTTGAAAACATTGCTCAGGTTCAGTTTCCATGAGAGACATCGCACCCAGTGGTGGTATTTAAGCATTTTGCCTTGGTAATTTTGCAGTTTTTCTATTTCAGTGTTACCTAACAAGAGTAGCTAAAGAATGAAGGGCCAACTCTTCATATCTGTTGAAATTCAGATCAGAGGAGCTGTCAGGACTTTGTCAGAAGCCATAAGGGATACACTGCTGGCTCTGCAGCACCGTCCTGCCTGCCTTTCTTGCAAGAGAGATAAAAGCAAGTTGTTTTCTTTTTTTTGCTCTTTAAGAACAGTGAAGGCTGCAGCGAGCCCTCAGTGTCACTCAGACCTCTGAGCGCCAGCAGCTCAGGGAGCAACAGCGTGAAGTTTCCACCGAGCACCTGCTCGGGGCTGTATGTGTAACACCGACATTTGGCAGCACGGGCTGCTGGGCATTCCAGAAAGCAACGGCTCATCACCCCTTGGATTATGGCCATAGGACTGACAGGTCTGCTTAGCTGTAGTGGGGCACACCTCACCGTGGGCTGTTGGAGGGCAGCTGAGGAAACAGCTCCTTTTACATTATTGATTTTGAGGCACTCCACAACACTGAAATCTCCCATCTGTAGGTGATGCCTACAAGGAAAATACACTCTTGGTGCATTGCAAAAACACCCTGTGTTAGGAAAACAGGGAGTTAGAGGGAGCTGACCAGAGACTCGCCTGCCCTGAGCCAGTCCTCCACGCACACCATGGTTCCAGGAGGCAGGTCTTGCAGATCCGTTCCTGGTTCAGCCTCAGAGCAGCACGGGGAGGTAGGAGTCCCACACACCATACCGTGGAGTGGGTGGGGGAATGGATCTCATGCCACCTACACATTGCACGGTGTGCAATAAATAAAGTGGGTGGATTAAATGTCATAGATACATACCACTCCTAAACTCTTATCTGTCTGCACTGTTATCTGTGCCAGCTGCTTCTCCACCTACCTAGAGGCCTTTTGGTTATGGAAACTCACAACGATATTTTACTTCTGTAGAGATACATTGCTTACGCCCACCTTGAAACCAAGTAGAAACCAAATGCTCTTACTTGGTACCAAAGAGTGACCTTCTCTCTCAGGTGAGAAGCAGTCCCTTTTAGTGTGATTTACTGAGACCTGGAAGCTGAATTAGCAAAGGCAAAGAATAGCTTGCTTGTTTTGTTAGTTGGATACGATTTATCTGTAGCACTGGAAATGGCAACCAGTCACTCCTTCTCTCTTCTACTATCTCTGCTTGGAAGCTGTCAGGGTTTGCCGAAATGTGAGACCAGGTTCAGATATGGGGTGTGTGGTAGTACCACGCACTTGGCTGCATGGCATTCCTTATCTTCTTTCTTGCTAATATCCCTGTCGGGAATCTTACACAGATAAAAATAGGCTACAGTGTCTGCTTCTTCTTCACAATGATTTGCAGACAGATACTTGCCAAGTGTCTAGTGACTCATTTATTTGGGAAAAAAACGACCACAACAATGCAATCTGCAAACCCACACTTTTCCCACTCCCATATAAGAAGCATTTTTAACAGTAACTCAGACCTTGTGTAGAACAGATATTAGCAACCTGTTCCTCTGTTTTTCTCTAAAGAATGATGAATACAACTCCAGGGGCCAAATTTCCTCTGCCTTTTTCTTTTGGTAGCCACTTACTCCATGCAAAATGTACCTGACACCAGTCTGGAGACCCAAGTTATTGAGCAGAGCTTGGGTGGACAGGCATGGACTGGGCTGGTGGAGCTGCCAACACTCTGTCCTTGGAGTGGGAGGATGGAGACTAAATCTCAAGTATGCTTTGCTGCTGTGTGGTTTGGTCCAGTCATCCATTTAGCCAGTGAAAAGTTGCCTTAGATGGTTTTTTTTCAGTAGCTTGTGCAACATTGCACTGGGTGCTCTGGAGGGGAGTAAGTGCTGTGTTTCTCTGAGGATGTTTTTGTAACTAAACTTGGTGAGCAGAACTTTTACTAAGACATAGACAGAATAGATTTTGAAAACAAAAATATAAGGGGATAAGAAAAAAGAGAAACCTCTATTAACAAAGAGACCAAACTTTTGGCACTTACCACTGAATGCAATGTCATTGGCTGTATTCCTGCATTGCAGTAGTTGTAGGTGGACTGACTCCTCAGACATGGGCTCTTGCAAGGCCAGATGCAAACAGGGGCGCTACAAGTGTAAAGATAAAAAAATCTAGTTTTTCTGTGTTTAGTGCCACTTGTATCTGAAAATCCCAGCAGCACTCCTAAAAAGCATCTTGCTGAGGCACAGAGCAGTTCAGGAGCCACCAAAAAGCCACAGTGTTTCTGAGTTGCAAAGCAGGAGTCAGAAGTCCCAGTACTGTGCTCTGTACAGGAGCAGTAAAGGTAGGACACAGAATACCAGGGTGGGTCAATGCCTATCATTTATAGCTGTCAAGAAAGCATATTTCAGTCTCCCTGATGGGAGAAGCAGATATGTCAAAGACTATTTTCAGAGAAGGGCTGGTGTTTTCTCATGTCCTTGAGAAGCAAAATTTCCTGTCATTTCCCATTGAATTTTCTTCTACAACTTGTCAGCCTGAATGCATAGCTACAGTGCTTCTGAATTTTATTAGGAAGTCAAAAAGCTGGGGGGTTTTATATAAGCAAAAATCCCTCTATCATCTCACCTCCATGACACAATTTAATCAACCTACCTTCTTTGAAATAGCTCACCATCTCTTATTCGTGATGCTGAAAAGCCCTGGAACAATGCATTACTATACATTACTATTTTCTACTCAAGAAACAAAAAAATAAAAGTTTTGGCATTCTATTTTTAAATAATAAATAGAAAATATTTATTTTACAGCATTTTCAAGATCATTTTGACAAAAAGGCAGTTTTCATCAAGCATTCGACAGACCAAAAGAAAGAACTTCTACAGAAAGCTTCGTAGCTCATACAGCTGCATACACAAGGTGAGTTCTTGCTCTTTAGATATATTTACGTACGTGTATGTTTCCAGTTTTAACAATAACAAACTAAAAGCTAATATACTGAATTTCAAGAAAACTCCTACTCATGATATAATTACATTGCTGTAATAAAATCAGTGCTTAATATGTTCAAAACAGACAGATATGAAAACAGTATAGTACCTTGCCACATTGCCGTCTCCTCGTCTACACAAATCTGTTATATTTCTTTTTCATATCTCTCTCAGGTCTTCAAAGACTGGCTTCTTAGTATCAGCTCTGTGCTACTGACAACGTATGTTTTTTGGAAACAGCACAGCAGATATTATACTGCAGTTATTAGAAGATAGAATTCATTGCCAGTGCAGTGATCAGCAAAAGATATGGCATTTTACTCACTGCTTTAATGAGTAATCAGCATTTTAAATAAAAGAAACAGCAACAAAAAAATCCCCCTGAAAGCCCCAAGCAGAAAAGAAAGCAACCAACTACCCCTCAGGTGTCTTTAACTCATTAGAGGCATCAATATATGAACTAAAACATATCTTTGGGCAAAGTCATTTCATGCTTTCCACATCAGGATGATGATAGCAATTGGCCACGAGTAATATTGAAAGGATCAAACTTCGTGAAAAGAGGATGAGGAAAAAAGACTCTATCTGGTTTTGAGCACGAGCCAAACCTTCTGATACCAATACTGCATAATTAGGGAAAAACTATGATATTTGGATCTTCAGAGAAGAATTGATAACAAGCAGGACTTCTTAAAATTCAAGTGAAAAGAAAGAAAAAGAACAGAATTATGATGAATTCAGAAAAACTCTGATAGAATATTCAAAAGAAGCATGGTTAAAATCAGAGTTTGCATTAACAATATTAACAGGAGGAAATTCCTTTAAAATATTTCTTGGAATAAAGTGTAGAACTGTGGGACAGATCCTTATCCTCAGCTGAATTCAGTAGCACAAACAAAGATCATAGCAGCTAAAATCCTGACCTGTGTATCTATAATAAGCACATTTATAAATAGGGTAATCATCATTATAATTGAGTACAGGCCATGGCAATTAGACCTGGACTTTGATCATGCCAGTCATTAGGGAGCTTTGGATTAGGCTCCTCTCTAGGAAACACATGAGAGATGGAGGAAGAGGAGGATCAAATGACAGAACTACAACCACCTAGAAGTGACCTTTAAGATGATATATTGTATATTAAATACAAGAAGTGAAAGCATAAAGAAAGAACATGCAACTAAACATCATAAAGGATTTAAAAGAACTGTCAACAGCAAAACCTGGGAATTTATGCACACATTAAGCACTGATGAAATTTCCTGTCCTGATGTGATTTTATTTTAAATTATCCAAAGCAGTGAAATAGTTGAATTACTTTTCCTGTCTCTCACCTGTAAGATTTCTAAAACAGACCTTTTTCTTTTTTCTTTTTCTTTTTCTTTTTTTTTTTTTGTTTTTTTTTTTTTTTTTGTTTTTTTTTTAGCCACACTTTCTGCAAAACATGTAAAATAACAAGTTCTCAATGCACTGGTTATTAATACCATATGTCTACTTCATAAAATATCTGCAAAACAAAGCACCCTATTATAAGGGTAATGACTGTCTCAGCTTGTATATGAAAAAAAAGATGCGTTAGCATAGCATACAAACCTTCAAAGATCTATCGAATATTTTTAACAACGTGATATAAAAACATGATTAAACATAAAAATATTCATAGTATAGACAATCTTCCAGTGGTAGTTATTGGACATTACTCTTCACACATACTGTACCACGCATACAGATACACAAACGTACACTCACTCTCTTGCCTGGAAGCTCCGTAGCCCCCAGTGTGGAATTGCCTTTCTTCCAGATTAACAGTTGTTGCTCTAAGTAAACAGCTATTTCTCAATGCATTTGATTCCAAAGTAACACAAAGGAATAATGCAATGGCATGGTAAAATATGTTGTTTTATGAAAAGATAGTCAATAAATATTGTTCTGCTACAGGAAATGTTGTGTAACAGTTTAGCCACATGGTTTGCAAACTTATACAAAAGGGCAGTTTTTCTAAGTCCTTATCATATTACAAGTACTACGGCAAGGCTTTCTTCAGAAACCTCTTGAGTCTTGACTTGATCATATTTCTGGCTCTGTTCACAATCAGCATTAGAAGAAGCCCAAATCCCCCAAAAAGCAGCCTAGTATGAAGAACAAATCGTTCAGATAGGAGTCAGTAAGAGCCATGTGCTTTCACATTATCTCATCTCCTCTCCCCCAAAGAACATTTCACAGTTATGCCACCTGTAGAAAGCAGGAAAAAAGTATTTATGCATATACAAGTAGCTTTGTTTCCCTTCACCACACTTCGCCCTTCCAGCTCCTGGGTGTGTTGCTCCCATAGCAGACAGACAGCAGTCATGAGGTGTGCTAATGACTTCTCCAGGTCACGCTTCCCAGAGTCCTTTTCAAGCATTGCCAAGAGAGGGTGTGACTAAATGTGATTATATTTTTTTTCCTGCATGTTTGTTCTTTGATTTTTTTTTTTTTTGCTATAGAAGTTCTCTCTTTAGTTTGTGCTTTGTTATGGTTTCCTAACATTTTCCCAAAGTACAATATTTTTATTTTGAACAGATAGAGAATCTTGAGCCCTCAGAGTGGATTTTTTATTTTCTTTGTGTTCCATTTTAGTTATTTAAGTGCAGGATGAAATTTTTGCCCTGTCATTTGTCACTTTGTTCTGTGCTCTCTCTCCCCACAGCCCTGGGACACTTGTCTCCGCAAGTCTTCCCTGTGGGCAGCTGCCACAGTCCTTCCCATCTTGTCTCTTGCAGCATCTACAGGGTGGACGAGCTTTGCTTATAATCTCTCAGGATGACAGAAGCATAGGTCACATCTGGGGGTGTGCAGAGCACTGACTCTGACACAGGGGAACTGGGCACAGAGCTGCCTGAAGCCACTGAATCCCGGAAAGGGGAAGGGGGCGTCAGCGCCGGAGAGTCTTCTAGAGTCAGTTTGCTGGTTGCTGGCTCCTCGTCCTCCTCCTCCTCTGTGTTCTTTTCATACACATATCCCTGAATGAGCTTCACCTTCTCACTCTCTGCTTCCTCGCCCGGGGGAGACAGGGGCTCCTCGCTGAAGGCAGCCACCTGGAAAGGCTGCAGGGGCGGCTGCTGAGGTGGCAGGGGTGGGTAGGGGGGCCGCACACCATTCCCTGAGCCAACGTTGAAGTCGGGGATGCCGGTGGCAAACTTATTGACCACTCCTTGCAGCTGGTCCATGAGAGACTGTGGCTGAAGGGGCAGGGTCTTGGGGGACTGCTCAGGCAAGAAAAGTTGGGTTTCCTCTGCCGTGGCCTGCAGCGGGGGGGTCGTTGCCACCCGCCTGTGCACCACCATGGAAGGACTGCTGGACTGGTTGAGGCAAACGGGTTCTCTATTTTCTTCCTCCACCACATTGTACAGAGTCTTACTGCTGATGTCGGTAAAAGTCAGACTTTGGCCGTGGTTGTCTTTAGTGAGGGGTTTGATCACCGCTGTCTGATTGCATCCTGTCTCCTGGTTCTTCACATGCACTGAGAGTCTGTGCCACATATGTTCCCCCTTTGGATCTTGTCTTCCACCTGGTTCAGACCATGACACAGACTTTCCATTAGAACTATGAATAAAATAAAGATGGGTTTATTTGCATTTACATTACGAAGACACAGGCAGTATAACAAACAAGCCTACAAAAATACTGGCTGCTTTACCTCATTAGTAAGCCTCCCCCCACCAGTTTTTCATGTCCCCCCAGAAATACTACATTAGAAAACAACACTGTGATTTTCATCCAAAAGTGATTACTTCTTGTTGGTTATCCATCCTACAGCCAGCCTAGAAAGGCTAGCCTGCAGGAAGGGCTCTGGGAGAGCCATCTATGGACTCGTTGGAGGACTCGAGCTGTCATTTGGTATCTAGGTTTGCTCACCATTTTGCAGGGGGGAAGAAAGAACAAGGAAAAAAGTCACAGGAAAAGCTTTAATTAAGCCTTATTTACAGCTTATAGGAAATATTTTCAAGCTGTTGGAAGAAAAACAACCCACAGTCATAGCCTTTGGCAAATTGGGCAGAAAGTGAAATTGTTACTAACCCCTCCTTTCCCTTTTATTCCCTCACCCCCTTTTGCACTTAGAAACAGATTATCTATCAGAGAAATGAAGGACTCCCAGGGCCTCTGTCAGGTAGGAGGCCAATGCACTTCTTCCTGGGTGACTGTTATTTACAAACCAGGCTTAAATGCTGGGACCAAAAACAGTTGGTTTGTGTGGGAGGAGGAACAAGCAGCAGCATGACCGTGGTGAGTCAAACCCTCTCACTCCTCATATGGGCTGGGCCCCATCAAAACGCTGGGCAGCTTGGCTGAGTGAGGATCTGAGGGTCAGGTCTGCCACTAAGGAACTGTAGGTTTTTGCATTTCCCTGTACCCTTGAAGGGAGCAGCACTCCAAGCTGAGTGGCAGCTTGTTAGCAGCTGGTGGGACAGGGAGCTGAGCAGTGCTTTAGAGGATCAAGCAACGGTATAATTGCAGGTCAGGCAGTAGAGATGGTTCACAAATTATAAAATACATCACCTGGGTGGAAACCAGAGACAGAGAGAGCAGCCTCATCTCAGGGTTTCATCCCTCAGGGACCAGAAGCAAACAAAAGATTAAATTTCAGACCCTGTGATTGCAGTGCAGATGGGAGACAAAGTGAGTGGGAGGCTGGCACAGCAGTCTCACCTCCTGCTACTGCATACACCAGGGGAGATCCTTTTCCTTACAGTACTGCACTATTGTTCTAAGCATTTTGCTTTCCTTGCTCAGACTCTCATGGTTCTCTTTTTTGAGGAGTAAATAATTGCCACTTGAATTTTATAAAAAAAACATATTGATTGACTTTGTCATAGCTGGAAGAGACTAGTACAACATAGATAGTGTTGTAAATCTGTCAAAACAGAAAAGAAATGTACATGACAATGTGTCACTTTTCTGCTGAGCAGTAAGTACTCCTGGAGAAAAAAATAAAAAAAGAATTTTTGGTGGATCCAAGCTGGGAAGCTCATCTCCAACTCCAGACTCCAAACAGACTCCAAATGCTGGGCCTGTGACTCACCACCTCTGTGGGAACTGGGGCACATGAAAGGGACAATCTAAAAAATTCATAACTCCCCAAAGCATGTAGTTGGTGGGACCTGGAGCTGTTTGCATTTAGAGCTTTAACCTGAAGAATAAAAAAGCCAAGTTCCCAGCTGAAGAAGGAAACCTTTATATTATAATGATCAATGAAAAGATAAGAATGAAAGTTTAGAAGCTTTTCTGTTTTGATCAAAATCAGCTCTGGTATGACTTTTTTTTTTAAGTGCTATAGAGATAAGAAAATGAATGTAACTCTTGGGTGTGAAAGATTTTTAAAGTAATGTTTTAATGTGCCAAGAACTGTAAACTCCTCACACAGAAACACATTTGGTCTACTTTAACTTCAAAACAAGTCTCTTCTTGTAGAGAGGAAAATAAGTCAAGTGCTCTTATATTGTATTTTGCTGACGCTGTAGCTTACAAATACTGCAAAGGGCTTTTCTGAAAAGAAATTATTATTATCTGCTGCCTTTTATGCTAAGTCCACTTCTGCATCATTTATTTCTTCATATCTAGTCCTGGTGCATCGTCTCACTTTTGAATGCCTCCTCACACCATCTGTTTAGTCTCTATCTCATTTTATTTCCAAGATTTTGTATTTTACATCAAAGGCAAGCTCAGTTATTTTAAGGAACTCACTACCTCTGTCTTCAAGTCTTGCTCCTATTTAGTTCATTTCCCTCTCCCTCATTCTCAAATTCTGCTCTTCTCCCTTCTTTCTTCTGTAGCACTGTCCATAGTCTCAAGTCAATGGCCATGCTTAAACTGTGCTGGGACTGCAATATCCAAATGTGAGAAAATCATTTCATCAGGATGTGTCTGGTACCAACTTGCTCTTCAGGGAGAGCTGGTGCTGCTGACACACCTCGCCTCTGCTTGCCACACCTCACTGCTCATGGCTCCAATAGCATCAGGACAGAGAGCTTTAGGGCTGCAGTGGCACTCTGTGGGATCCATTTGACAATATCCACTGATTATTTGCCTCAGATTATTGTTCCAGCTCTTTCCCTCTACTTGCTTTCCTTGCTATGTCCAAGCACTGCTAGCATGTTAATGAGTCACATTTTGAGATGGAGTTTCAAGACTGTCATAGAAATACCTGGACTCTGTCTTGTTGGGTGGCTGGAAGGGGGTCACGCTGAGATTGACACATTCAGGCAGAATTCAAAATTAACAAGCAAGAAAAGCACTTGTTATGCTGGATCAAAGAGCAGCCATCTTGAATGTCATTAATTGATGTTTAAACAAAAAGCAAAGATGGGTCTGCGAAAGCTCGGATCTGAACTGAGTCTCAGTGACAGAAGGAGTCGTCTCACTTGTGCAAAGCAAAGATGACAATCCTGACTGCGTGGTCACCATTCGCTAAGTGATTGTCATCTCCTCTTTTGAAGAAAGCATCCATTGGAGAAGGTCAAGATCAAAATAAACAGCCTGGCATAATGGAAGAAGGGATGGTTTCCCACACAAGGGCAAGAGAAGACATCAAGCTGGATCACAGCTGGTGTATTGAAAACCTGATGTTCAACTGCACAGTGAGGAGATGGCATTAAGTGGTGGTTTCTTCATTTTACCAATAGGATGATTACCCAGTTCATGTCAACCATGTATTTATTTGTCTTTCCTGACTCTGTCCTTTCTCCTGCGAATTTTTAATAGTATTTAGTCTTCACACATTCTGCATAGAAGTGGACTTCTTGGAGTCTCAAGGGATCTTATGGTTTGTATTTGCATATACCCTGTGTAACACTCCAAGCACTATTTCTTCAAATCCGCCCATCTAGACCACATATTCAGGCAGATTCCTGGATATCCTATCAGCACATGGGGTGGGTTTGCTTTTGATTATAGGCAAGAATATACATTGAATTTAGATGCTTTTTCTCAATTTTCACCACATCTTTATCTATGGGATTTGTATTTTGGGGGAAATAGAAGTAAATATATTTTTGGTGTGAGTTTTTATTAATTTCATGAGCAGAGATGTTGCTATTTTTGGTAGTTCAAAATTTTGCTTTTAATACATGCATTGATCTTTATAACATGCTCTCTGCCTGACTCTGGGGCTGTCATTTTGAGGCACTTTCAGCTGTGAAAGTGCCTCAAACTAGATGGAAACCAGATTGTAATAGTTTCTTGCTGAAGTCTTTCAAAGAACTGATGCACTCAAGTCTGAGACTGTGGTTCAACATACACCTGCCCAACAGTAGGACATGCCTATAACTTGTCAGATGCCTCACTGTTCATTAAGTATTTCCAGATGCTCAAAATCTGGCCCCTTCTTGTGACAAGGAGTTCCCCAGACTCAAGTCCAGTTTCAGGCCAAGAACAGAGTCCTGCTTTTATCAGTGCCTGAAGGATCTGACCTTGCTGGCTTCCTTGGAGCAGTGTCAAGTCTGAGTATCCCCACTGTCGTGGGTTTACCCAGGAAGGGTCAGTCTTGCAAGTGACCTATGGTGCAGGAAGCAGTGCACCTTGCTTCCTGGGAAACAGAGCCAGTGACCAGCTAGTTTTAAGTATTGATGGGTGTATAATCCAATTAAAAGTTGTTCCGCCTCCAGGGAAAAAAACATATTTAAGAGAGATACACCTGAGAAAAACCCCCTTTTTTCCTGTCCTGTTGCTGCCAGAGAAGCAAGTCCTGTGCTTCTCTCTCTGGTAAGGCTGGGCCCTCGCCCTTCCCCCC
>VZTJ01004901.1:786108-798193 GCA_013397795.1 Orthonyx spaldingii
AAGCAGAGATCTTTTTCTCCTGGGCGGCTGCTAGTTGTGAGGCTGAAAACCATAAGAACTGTATTTCTGGTGGAGAAGTCAACGTGGTAAAGCAGGAGAAAACTCCTCTCCCTAAATGAACTGAAGAAAGACTAATTTAGAAGTGGTAAACTGACTGAAAGTCAAAGTGTTGTTTTTTTGTATTGTCATTGAAAAAATGGAGAGGTGGGAAGAGCAAAAGTGTTCTGACGGTTTTGTTCTGGTTCTTAATTTTTTTTCCTTCCTTTTAGGTCTGTTAATAAACTCTCTTTATATTCTTTAAAGTTTGAGCCTGCTTTACCTACTCCTAATCCTTATCTCACAGCAAAATTAAATAAAATCTGATAAGTGTACTGGTGTTTAGCCAAAAAACTCAGGTGAACGAACTCAAACCACTACACCCACAAAGGTTGGTTCTTCTCCACACTGCAGGATTCTGAAGATGCCAAGCTTTAGACATTGGATAGAAAAGGTTTCTTTACATCTTAGAGGCTGAATGCTTCTGAGGTGGAAAATTATTGTCCCACTGGTCTAAGGTACGTTAGTGTGTGCAACTCTCTGATCCTTTCAGCTAAGTTATAACTTGAGATCCAGAGCACAGAGAATTAAATCACCTTGAGCCCTGTGTGCCTGAACCTTTGTCCTTTTTTTTACCTTGAACATTTTATGCATCAAAATCCCTAACTGATAGCACATGAAATAGTTAGGCAGACTGATATGTGTTCTGATGAGGTTAACTCCAGGAACCCATAAATTGGAAAATGGCTTCAGATGCAGTCAGGCAAAGTGCTTGAGAAAGAGCCCTTCCTGTTAAAACAGGAAGGGACATTCCTTGATCTGTTAAGAGTTCATCCTCTGTTTCGTCCTTTTAGGATGACAGAGTGGTGGTCTGCTATCTTCTCCAAGTGGCCATGAGCTGAGGGAGAATCCTAAGCTTGCTGATCTGAGTGATATAGTCATTTGAGTCAGCTTGGTGGTGTTAGATAAGACACACAGCACAAATTTAATATATAAGGCTGGGGGTTTTTAAAAGCAACAATGACAATTAACCAGAGGAAGAGGTTATAGGAGAAATGGAACACGTTACCTGTCTTTCATTGCCAGACCAATGCTTTGGCCCAACTTACCTCCTTGTAGTCACTACAGTAACTGAAATGCCACAGCCAGTAGGAAGCACTGGGATAACCTGGCAGTCCCTTCTATGACAATAAAATCTTAGGAATGAACTTAAAATGCAAACAGAGAAGCCTATCAACTTTATCAGCAAAAATTCAGTCCTAAACAAACTCTGACCTATCTTACCAGCAACCAGAGCAGGTCAGTGTCAGGTACTGCCCAGTCAACAAATGCTACTTGTCCCTTCAAAGAGCAGGGCACAGTTACAGCCACCCAACAGCTGGCTCTGGAGTGCAGCGCATGCAGGGCTGTCCCTGAGTACTGACACAGAGGTCACCAGCCTTCGGAGGCAGTGGGACGCAGAGCAAAAGGAAATGCCCTCTTTGAAAGGTGTGCATTGGACAAAACCTTTCTCATCCCCACACAGCAGTTGCTGGTGGATGCCAGGCTAGGGAGGCCAGTGGAGGAATTTCTGCCCTGCCCACAGAGAGGCAGTCAGTCAACTACAAGCTTTCTCCAACCCTGCAGTCACATAAGTGGTAATGAGCCTGAGTAAAGCCCTGCCCACTGCTGTCTCACTGTTCCCAGAGCCCAAGCTAACAAGCCTAAAATTTAAGGCTAATATCTGCGCTGCAGCACACTGCAGGTGCTTTCCTGGTATCCCCAAGGTCTCTTCCATTATTGTCTCCATTTCAGTAAGGCCACTGGGGCATGAAATTTGATTAAGGGAGTGATCAGACTGTAATCCAGGGTGGTGATATCTCCCTGCTCTGAGGAGCCCCTCCTCTCAGAGTTGCCACAGCCAGCCCTGATCTTCATTAGCAAAGCAAGCCACGCTGGTCTGCGTGTTTGTGCAAGCCTAACTTCTGGAACACTGGTTCTAGGGATTCATCTCTTAAACATGGATTGGTAAAACTTCTCTGTACCCTCTCATGAGTGAGGGAGCCATCATTGGCCACAGTTCCTATCTGGTGTATGCTCAGGATTTTTGCCTGATATAATCACCTAAATGAAAAAAAGAATCACAAACCAATTTCAGCCTTACTTCATTTATGCTATACCTCTATCTCAGTCATAAGAGGAGCTTAAAACAGTTCTCACAGCATGGCTCCAATGCTTTTGTTAGTGCTGTATAATTAGAGCAAAGTTTAACCTCCCACTTGTCTTTCTGGAAATTTAAATTACTTAACTAACTTTTCCTTGTTGCTCCCCTCCCCTTTTTGTTTTTTGGACAAAATTGCCTTGGGCATTGAACACAATATTCTATGTAAATTAGAGCACTGCTTTAAATGTATGACGAAAACTGATGAAAAAAATACAGGAAAACATAATGCTGTCACACTGTCTTGCCAGGGTAGAACCTGATAATACTTTGGGATGTTGTGAGGGAGCTCAGATCCAGAGCTGCCTTTCCAACTCTGTCTTGCCACTGGTTTATGTCAAATAAATGTAACACATTCATTTCCTTCATAAGTAACTCTAATGTAGAGCTTAAGTATTACTTTATCTGTTACACATATGTTTTCTAATGTATATTGACCCTATTGATAACTGGGGTTTTTTTCTCTTTTTAAAATTGAAATCTTAATATTATACAGTCTACAATGTGGATGCAGTAGCTATGTCTAGGCTGAGTGCCCTGTGATGAGATCCTGGTTTCCATCCACAGGGTCTCTAGGTTGTGATCAGACCCTTGGGCAGGATCAGAGGTTGGCAGCCCCCTCACCTCTCTGCTCTGGTCACGCAGATGGGGAAAGCTGGAACCAGGATTGGGGTCACTCACTTTATGTTTGTGCTACCACGGAATGCGGTTGCTTCCAGGCTCATACCTGGCCCTAGGGTCAGGGAATTAATTTCAAATCCAACAGCTCAAATATAGCCAAATACCCCTAAATAAGTAGATTTATTCACTTTGAGACTTAACAATAACTTTTATGTACACAGGCACTTCTGTACAGCTGTGAATTTGAGGGTGGTGGGGGTGGTGAGAGAAATTGTCAGTGCATTGCTTCAGTGTAGTTGAAGTCCCACAACTTCAACATGTATCACAAATCTAACGTACCCAGCTCAACAAAAGTGAGAGAATATTACAGTGATAATGTGTACGAAGGTTTGACTACTAATTATAATGACTTACTAGAAATTTGTAGTCTCATCTGAAATACAGAAGCTGTGTCACATTTCAGTCATCTAATTATTAGTGAAAAAGTTTGGTTCACCTGTGTGTTCATTAGGTATTTTTTAAAAGTTATCAAATAACTACTGAAGTGTTGCTTTGAGAAAACAATCTAATAGATAATACAAAATTCAGGATAATAAACAATTTATCAGAAACAGCAAGAAAATTCATCCAGTGTTCAAGAAATGAAGATGAGAAACCTGCAAATCAAAGTGAAAGTAAAAAGTGCTCTTAGTAGTGAATAGCTTTTGAATCTGTTTATTTTATTCTTATTAATAAGTAAACCCCGCTGAATATTCAGAATGAATTCATCCTACTGAATCACTTTTGTAATTTTTTTAAGGATGATAAAGTTAATGCAGGGGAAAAGCATGGTGTAAATCACCATAGGTCCTCTGTTATCAACGGAGAAGCACATTTGCATTATCTGAAGGTGTGTCTTATGCTGCACATTCAAATAAATGTATATGACAGTGTAGCCAATGCCAATACCAGAGCTGAAGCATTTATTCTGACAGGCTCAGAACAGAGCACAGTTCATAGAACCTGAAAACTGAAAAGTAAAACGTTTTGAGCAAAGGAACCTGGAAAGCTTAGGAACATAGGAAGAAAATGCTAGAATTAAATTAATTTACAAAAAGTGTAGGTGGGTGCAACTAAGGCAAAATAGTCTGTAGGACTGGAAGGCTGTGAAGATCAACAACCTTCAAAAAACA
Organism: Orthonyx spaldingii; assembly: GCA_013397795.1. Lineage (NCBI taxonomy): Eukaryota > Metazoa > Chordata > Aves > Passeriformes > Orthonychidae > Orthonyx > Orthonyx spaldingii. Next base: position 790,138 of record VZTJ01004901.1, read on the forward strand.
TTACATCAAAAGAAATGCCATGGAGCTACTGTTGAGTAAGAAACACTAATTAATGAACTTTCAATATAATAAAATCACAAAAAATTGCCCATGAATTCTGTGTTCCACACTCAAAAGAACCACACCATGGTGCAGAAATCAGGAGGTCTTTCCTATGAATGCAGTTTAATAGTAATTAAGACAGTTGGGGGTTTTTCCTTGCTTTCTGTAATCCTCTGTGGTTCTGACATTATTTGGAAAATTATTTAGGCCACTGTGTTTTTTTACCAAAAAGATATTGACAAGCAGAAAGCTGTTTAGTGAACAGCAATAAAAAACCACTGGGGACATAGGATAGAGCACATAGGATAAAACTAAAATATCTGAATGTATTCTGGATTTTTTTCAAGCATCTCAGAGGCATTAGCACCAAAGCTGAAAGGTGTTTCACATGACATAGAGATACCCGACTGAGACTCCTAAATGAAGCTACAAAAGGGCCAAATTATACTGCACACCCAGAGTATTTCCTAGTCAACCGCTGTATCAGAGAAGGAGTAATTTCTAATGAACAGAAAAGCCTGTTGTCCCAAATATTTCCTGCCAAAAAAGTGTGCAACCCTTGCAGGGGTATGGTCAATGAGGTCCTTCTCTGACTATAACTTGTCAGATTCTCTGGTATACTTGAGAATAAAATAAACTCCCAACAGTTTAAACAGGGCTTAAAGAGCCATCAGACTTGCCTTAACATGCCAGCATTTTGAGTGCTTAACCCTGTGGCAAACTTAACCAAGTTGCCACAGGAAGCTTAGTCATGAGGCCTCTTGTTTGTAATGTACAGCTCTCCCTAATACACTGCAGCAGATAGAGCAGACTGTAAAGCCTGTGGGTTTTTTGGGTGTATCCAAAAGTTTCCATGGTAACGAATGTGCAGCTTCAGAAGAAAAGAGCCCTGAAACTCAGAGCTGATGCTTCTGGGTTTTTTTAATATGATAATAAAATTTTATGATTCTGTATTTTGATGATTCTGCATTTCTAACCATCTCCAGGATTGTACAGAGAATGGAGATGAATGTTAGTAAAAAAAAAATGATGCTAAGTATTATATGCATCAAAACACAAGACAGTTTCAAGACTCTACATCTACTTGCTTGTAACTGGGAGCTGAAGGAAACCACTGCACCCAAGGTGATTTCTAGCATGTTGAGGTGGTGAAACAGGGCCTCCTAAGGAAAATCTGGACTTGCAAACTACCGCAGTTCTGGTGAATGAGACTGAGGCTTGAGACCAGGTGGTGGTGATGGGCAGTGGTGATATGATGGACACTTGTCTACTGCTCAAACTGTACTGTGTGGCCACAGGGAGCTCAGGCAGTCGATTGCTGATGGAGGACATGCCTTTCCCTGGGCCACAGTGCAACACTGCCAGGCCTCTGAACACATCAGCCCTGGCTGGAGGGAGAGGGGAGTCTGAGGGGCAGGGAATGGCAGAGAAGCCAAAATAGCAAGATCATGCTCAGCAGGTCTGAAAAACTCCACTGCTTCTTAAAGCCTTTCTTATCTGTGCAGCTGCCACAAGCATTTGGAGACCCATTGATAGGTTGGAGTCCAACCAGAGGTGTTTCTCAGGAGCCCATGTGGATAAGGATTTTTTTTTCCAAACTGAAAAAAAAATCCCAAGTGTTGTCATGCAAAAAGCAGGAGGTTCAGCCTTCCCTGTGTTCAGGAGTTTCACAGCTTGTGCCCATGCTTTTTTGAATAGAATCTGTTGTTTGCCTTTCTTTTGCCTCCTTATAGTATGTGTGTGTTGGACTTCCAGTTGAATTTCCAGACAGACAATTGGTGATCTGTACCCTGAGAACCTGCAGCACTTGTTCCAGTTCAGAAAAGAGGGGCATATTTTTCTGACTAGAAGCTAGTAACAAAATGTTTGTACTGCTCCTTACACTGCCTGTGTACAGTTTGCCTTTCAGGGTGCCAAATCTGGTTCCCATAGAAGCCCTGTAAAGCCATTACTACTGCTCCAAATGTATGATGCATTTTGTGAATTTCTTCTGATCTGCAAATCAGAGGGGCAGGTTGGTCTGAATTAACATCGTTGCTACATGCCCACAAATTGCATGTAGAGACATACACAGAGCTCAGAGACATATGCAGAGCTACAATGCTTTGCACTGCTCTGAGCAGTGAGCAGGATTGCTCAAAATGCTGTGTCAGTGGATCACAAGCATCTTTCCACCAAGTCACTGCACAATCTTCCCTGGGGCAGGAAGCAGGACTGTTTCACATCTGCTGCTTATCAGATGGAAATGAGCACAGATCTGGAAGAAAGGAGGTGAAGCCTTTCTGGTTTAGCAACAGCTTGCTTGTTTTCTCCACTGTGTTTGTGTTTGCTTAGAGATGGCAGTATTTTCACTTCTTGCTTCTGAAGAACTGAACTTCACTATTGTTTGCTGAATGCAGAATTATGCAGAATCTGAACATCTTTCAGAGATTACAACAGAAAAAGAATTCACTGCTATTATTTTGAGATGTTCTTTGTTCCTATGCCAAATCCTGCTGGTCTTATTTACACGTGCCTTCTTGTGATTTCCCTGTTTTCTGTGAATCCCACCAAACAAGTGTTTTCTGTGTTCCAACCTCTGCTGGGTCTGCAGCCACAGTTTGCTAACAAGCACAGGTTAGCAAGAGCTGTGCACAGCAAAGGTGTCTCGCCGTGTAAAGCACACAGGATAATATCATCTCTATGTAAAACTATAAAAAAGAGAATGTTGGCTAAATGGAAAAAGAAGATAAAATTAGTACAAAAAAGAGGACATCTTTGCAGAGTTGTAGGCATTTAGAAATCAAAAAGTAAAAGCTGCAAAAAAAACTATTCAGTGTCCTCTTCATCACATCTGGACAATGTTTAAAGTAGTGTGAAATAAAGGGACATAAGCAAATTTCCCATCTTTAATGGCATGCACCACATTTGTCCCATCATTAGACATGATAAACCAATGAGAAAAAGAAAGCAAGGGGTAAAACCACTCTTTGTCATGCAGCTTCTCTTACACATTCACTGCAGGGATTTTTCAAAGCTGCACATGTGCCGACGGACACTGGCTGGTGGGCGAGAACTCTGGCTGCCTCTTCCTGAAGATTGAAAAGAAAAAGACACCCAGTGAGTGGTTATACACATGTGCACACATGGTGGCTATACCACTCAATAGGTGCCTGTCCCTGATCTATGTCTGTGGGCTTTCCCATCTTTTCTCCTCTTGTCACCTCAAATCCCACATAGATTTCTCCTTGGCTCCAGCACAATACTGTTTAAAATAGGTTTTTGTGTTGTTCATTCTGCTTCCTGTGCTGGGAACTTTACATACCAGATGGCAAGGGCTGCTGTGCATCTAGCTGTCAGAGGAACTTCACCCCTGGTATTCTCAACATAGGATGAAATGATGAAAAAAGAAACATCTGTCCTTCACATCTTATTTACAAAAGTTTTTGCTGGTGGAGTTTTTAATATATACCCAGCTGCTGCTTTTTCCTTTGTCTCTGTTCCCCTGATCTGTTTTTCTAAATGTTTCTTTTACTTTTGGAACTCTGGCTGAATAGTCACTAGCTTTCATTATATGTAATTTCACTGCTGTGCTTCTTTTTTTTAAAGGAAGCATTGGGCTTATTGAGGTAGACACAAAATGAATAGTCTCCTAAGCACTCTATCTGCAATGGTAATTCAATACGGAATTGAGATTGCAGTTTGGGCCCTTAATATAGGATGATTTCCACTTCATTTTTCTTTTCTTCCTTGCCCTGTCAAGCAGATGCAAATTCTCATTTTTCTTCCCCAATATCAGTAAAAATAATACACACACACACTCGTGCTTTGACAAAAATCTCAGGTATTTTTGCACATGTAATGTATCACTGAATTTCTGAAAAAAAAAAAATAAATAAAATCATCGCTGTATTGCAAACAAAATGCAAATCGAAATTCAGCATTTGTCCCCATCAAACAGTCACAGTGCATGCTTGCCAGACTTCTGTGTACCTCAAAATGACAGATTAATGGATGGTGTGTGCATGTACTACATACTCAGTACATGAGCTGAACAAGCCATTCCTCTCACCACATACCAAAACACAGGAGCACAGCGTGATGTACACAGAACACATGCATACCCGTTTTGGAGCGGCAGATGCCTTGAGATGACTTCTGAACTATCATGAATAAAACACAAATAAGACATTCTGCTGAGCAGTTTTGACAACCTGATCACTTTGAAGTCTCTAGAAAAATTAAATTCCTTACCAGGTGTAATGAGATTGCTGAGATTTGAAAATTTAAAAGTAATCACGACTAGGAATTTAGCTACCATGCTCTCTCTTCCACCCTATTAAAGTTACAGGGATTATTAGGCTTCTGATTAGACAGAATATTCAACATTTTTACAGTCTTCCAGTTTTCTTAATCAATTGAGAGAATAGGAGCTTTCTACTTCCTGTGCTTTTTGTTCAGTCACAGGAGCTAATTTTACAAAACAAGTAGTCTCATACAGTTGATTATCTGAGAGAAAAATTCAGAGCTAAACATATTTCACACACATGCAGTGCTGTACACTCAACTGAGGGCACACAGCCGCAGACAGCCCTGCTTAGGGACCATGGAAAAGGTGGAAGAATTTTGTTTCAGATCACTGTTTGCTACTTGGATCTTTCTGAGACAACAGGCTTTTCCAGCCGTCATTCCTCAGCTGCTGCAGTTTGCTGTCACTTATGGCTTAGCTGCACCCCCTCTGTATTTTTTCTAACTTATATATATCCATGTAGTGAGTTCAGAGCATTTTGTTCTCCAAGCTTTGGGCATTTGTAGGTCTTGTTATGAAATCTTCCTAAGTGAAAGGGAGAAAGGAGTCTGCTTCCTCAAGCAGTTCAAAATGCCTCAAAACATGTTCAAAATACAGCAAACTCCACTCTTACTGTGACTGCAGTCATGCTCGTCAGCCAAAATCAGACACAGACGTTGCAACTAATAGAGTATGCAACCCCCAAGTGCCTGGCCAGGTTTGCATTCTGGAGGAAGTTGTTGTTGTTAAAATGCTGCCAAGCTCCACCAAAGCAGTGATCTGGCTTTTGGTCAAGGTCAAGGGTGATCGCCACATGGTGATGCACAGCATATACACTACAGAAATCACCTAAATCTCAGGGTTCATGCTTCAGCAGAATTTGAATTTATAGTAAAATTTAGATTTATGGTTATGGGAAATATAGTGTGTTCATTGTATTTCAGTGAATTATTTTTCAATTATCAAATCAATGTCAACTGCATAAATAATAATAAACACTTTTGATGCACTGAATACAAAGTATCCTTGTAGGTTTTCTTTTTTCTTCCTAGTAGTGTGTGCTAATGCTGCAGAGCTGTGATTCAGAATTAATGCCCAGATCTCTATACCTTTCTTTTTTTTTCTTTTATTTTTAATGATGACAATGTATCCGCACTTCTTTCTCCCAGCCTTGCAGGCAGTAAGGGCACTTCACATACATTTCCCTGGTTATAAAACATTAGATACTCTGCCCATCTTTACAATATGAGGATTAATGAGTCATTTTGGGGGCAGTCTTCTCAAGGGTAATTCCTGCTGAGTGGTTATTTGTATCCTGAGCCCAGAGGCAGGATGGATCTTCTGTGCATTTGAACAAGAAGCTGGCATACCATCATGAAAGTGTCTGAGTTGCTTTATAACGAGCCCCTGGGTGCAATAACAGGGAATCTGGCAGAGGAAGCAGGGTGGCAGTGCAGAGGGTTCCTGAAAGAAGTGGATTAATTGCTTTACTTTATGTTCTTTGAAGCAGAAAAATGCTTCTGGCTAGTCATTCAGAACAGGGTAGGTAACAAGCCTGTTGAAATTTGCAGTGAGAAATATAAAGGATATGAGGGAAGAGTCACTCTTGCCACCATTTTTCCTCTTAAGTGTAAATGAATCATCCCATGAAGCAAACAGCTGTGTCAGGATTATAGGAAGTGTAAATTGCTATCTGCAATATTTTATATCTGAACAGCTGTGAAACTAGAAACATTCACCTTCTACTCTGGAATTATTTTCTCTGTTCAATCAGACTCCCCAAACAGACACAAACTGAATGAATCTGTCTGGTTGTCTGGTGTCCACGAAAACTGAGGTGCAATACACTGTGCTTATCATGTGAAGTCATGGTCAGAAATCCTCCTCACTAGATGTAGTCCAAGCTGTAAAAAAATCATTCACATTTCCCATGAGAAAAAAGTACAGAACAGCACATCACCAGAATTTGTACAATCTCATTTGAAAAAAACTGACCATCGATAACGTTAGAAAGAAAGTGAGGAGGGCATTCAAGGGAAATGATGATGGCATGATGCTGGTACTTAAGTGATAGCCCTGAATAAACTCCTTATTTTTAAGAACTTATATATGAGCCCTAGCTTTAATACAGGAAAGAAGAAGCCTTGTACCATGTGCCCTTGGCACACTGCCTCACATTCAAGAGAAGTTCTTGCTCCAGCACTCAGACTGGTTGCCCTCTGCACTCCCAAGGAATAGCTCAGCAACACCACAAACTTTCTGGCCTGCTTTTCACCTCCTCAGTGCTCTAGCATTCTGCAAGGTGACTGGGAAGTAAGCACACTTCATGTGCAGAACTAGAGCGGTACAACGTTCAACTAAACGCTCATCCCAAATCCTCTTGCCTCTCCAGTTCTAAGCCAGTAGATGAAGTTGGGAAGATGGACAGATTCTCTGTACAAATTAATTCTTATAACACAAGTCCTGAATTCCAGTCTAAGTGATGTCTGGAAATAAGTGCTCTGGGTTTTAATTTAATTATGCTAATCAATGGCACAGTGACAGGTTTTGGAGAGAAAGAAATCATTAAGAGCCGTGGTGCAAAGAGCAGTACAAGTAGAAGGGAGTCTATAGGGTTGTTCACCCAGCAGAGTGAGGCATGTGGATAATTATCACCCACGAAGCACTGAGAGGCCGGAGGGATTTCATGGCACACCCTTTCTGTCGGGGTGTGAGCATCTGCTGAAGGGGACAGAAGGGTCAAGGTCACCAAGGAGAACATAATCCCAGAAGGATGCCCAGAATGTCCTGGCATTGAGCTGGATAGTGAAAATGGAGCAAAGGCTGTGTGTACTTCAGGTCACCCCAGGGCAGCAGGAGCCAGCTGTGTGCTGGGGGAGCGCTCTGGCCCTCCCTAGTTGTTCCCTTCTGCTGCTCCACCTTCCCCTCTGTGTCAGCACAATCCTTGGTGCAATTATACAATCAACTGGCTGGGAATGATGGGAACAACTAATCCGGGTCACAACTATGCCAGAAAAAGGAAGAGAAAAAAACCTCTTTTATTTCCCAATTTGAGTTCACAGCACTGCTGTCCAGATTCTTGTCCCTGCATAAGCTAAATGATGCCATGGGGTAAAGGAAGGCTTTGGGTGTCACTTCTGGCTTAGGGAAGCTTAAAGCATTTGTGGATTTACAGGCTATGATAGCCCAAAGTAGCTGCAGAAAAATCTCTTGGCTGTCTGGGATGGTGGCAGGAGAGATTTTTGAGATAACTTATGGAACACATTAAGGATTAACAAATGCATACAGCCTTATGTTTCAGAGGATACGGGAAAGGAAAGGAGAAATGACTGCTCACTGACCGGGCAGCACAGAGATGCCTGGGGCCACACTTTGTGCTCCACCAGAGCCTGTGCTGCCCAGGCACACGAGCTCCGGCTGCACACCCACACAACCCCACGCTACCCCCCTGTGAGTCCACGAATGGAGCTGGCAGCTGGGGCACAAGAGCAGCGGCTCAGAGGGGCTGATGCCACCCACACGCCTCATCTGCTGGCTGGGCACTGCTGCTGTTCTCCGCGCTGCCGTGGCTGCGCTTACAAGCGCACCTCCCTGTCAGTCCTTGTCAGTCTGCTCGAGGTAGATAACCCCTCTAGGGGGGGTTGCCACACACTATAGGATTTGCTTTTTTTTGTTTGATTGGTTGTTTCCTGGGTATGTTGGCTGTCTGGTTAGTTAACTTGTTGGGGGGGGGGGGGGGGGGGGTTG
>VZTJ01004901.1:798213-845391 GCA_013397795.1 Orthonyx spaldingii
GGCTTTGAAATGCAAAAAATGAGTAATGTGGAATAAGTCCCAATTTCCAGACAATCCTTTTTCTGGGAGTGCAAGACTTGCAAGCCAGCCAAAACAAACTGAATGGAACTATCTGAAGACTTAGGTTGTGCCAGGAAAAGAAATGGCCAGAAGATAACATTAAAAAAAAATAAATCCATTCAAGTAGAGGGGAAGATAAACAAGAACTCTAAGTAAGAAAGCGTGAACATTCTTGGCTTAATACACCAAGGATGAGGAAAGATTAACAGTGTTGAGTAAAGAGAAGGAGGATAACTGGACAGTGGCTTGTAGATGGTTATTTAAACTGAACCTGTGATTCTCTGGGGCTGATCAGACTGAAATTGCAAAAGCCAGCAAACAATCTACTAGCAAGGAGTTGCTATAATTAGATCAAGGGACACTTGTTTTGATGAAGTTTATGATCAGCTTTGACATCTCTGGTTGTGGTGCTGCAGCACAGCTGTGCTAAAACAATAATTTGCTGCTGAAAGGGACAACTCTCACCCCTGTTCCCCAAGCCATGGGCATCAGGGACAGTTTCTCTAGTGCTGACGTTAGTGTTTATCTGACCTTGAAATCTGGCTCAAGAAATCCAGCAGACAGTAATTCATTTTCTTTTCTTTTTTCCTCTTTGTAAGGTTTTATAGGGTGGAAGAAAGCCACATCCTGCACACCACAAAAGAAGAACCACAGAGTGCAGAGAAAGGGAAACAGCTTAGGTAGAGATAAACTGAAGCAGTAAGCTAGAAATGGTAAAATGGGTAAATTGTCTATAATGCACTAAAAAGAAACCTGGAGTTTTTAGTTTTAAGTGGGCTTTAAAGTGACAAATTGTGTGATTACTTTCAGCCTGCACAATTGTTTGCTGTTTACAGTGATAATAACTTATAACCTATGCTTGTCAGGTGTGGGAGGCTGAATGCCAGAGCACATATCTGATCTGAAGAATTAGTTGACTTGTTAGTTCAAAATTAAATAGTCTTTAACAACTTTAATGTGGAGGCAGATGTTATAGTGATACAATGTACTTTCAACTCATGCTTAAAGTGGTTTCTTAGAGTCCTTTGACACAGCAGAGAACCTAACTTCTCATGCTGGCCATGTTTATTAGTGACTCTTTGACAGTGTATGTCTTCTGTGTGGTGGAGTCTGTTCTACAGATATACCTTGGTCTGAAAACCCTAAAAAAGATCTGACAATGACAAATTTGCCCATTCAGAGCCCTTGGGGTACAGAGCTAAGAGCAGGGAGAACAGAGGGGAATGGGGTCATATCTCTGCTCTGGGTGTGAATAGTTCTCAGTGTGTTTCAGACAGACGAAAAATAGAATCAGAAGACAAGTGAAAAAAGCATCACACCATGCTATCTAAAAAAAATAAAAGTCAAGTAGAAAGACAAGAAAGAGATTTTTAAATTCCTCACTCTTCCCTTGACAAACTCTTAAATCACCAAGAACAAAAATATAAGAAAGCAAGTTGCTACATTACACGCATCTGAGGGTCAGATATTTAGCAAAGACTACATCCAGATTTTGGACTGAGTAGTGCACCAGAAGTTAGCCTCTGCTTTGCCATATCCATCATATCCACATACAGGTATTTGTAAATGAACGTCTGAATCTGCAGATTTAATTTCTAAGAGGGTGGAGAACCATACCCACCTACATTCCTTTAACAGAGACAGACCATCTTCTCTCTCTGGGGATAGGATTCATTTGTGACTTACAGAGTCTGGCTAAAAATCAGATGCTTTGTCAGCATGTGATCATAGCATCTGCAGTTTGTCTTGTGGTGTTTTATTTTGTGAGGCATCCCTGAGCAAAGGGGAGCCCTCATCACAAGTAGAGATAAGCTTGGTGGACAAGCCAGAATGCAAAATGCCTTTCACATGAGTGAAAGAGAAGACATCCAAGATTGTTGCCCTCTTCTTGAGCTCTTATGTGACCCTAAGCAAGGAAAAGGATTAAATAAATAAGCAGTAGTTCTGCATTTCACATTAGTAACTTTGCACTGAATTGTTGGGATGAATCAAAAGTATGTTTCAGATGTCTTAATTTAAGGAAAAAAACAGACTCCAATATTAACTATATATGGATGTGTATAATACTTGTGCTGTTTTATAGTCTTGTTCTTACATAAAGAATATCAGAGATCCACATGATATCCATCAGTACCCAAATTTTTTCACCTTGGAATTAGTTCAAAGATGTATGAAATCACAAGGTGGCCCAGAGACCCCTGCAGAATAAATGCTTGGAGAACACCCTGCATGCTTATTCTAGCAAGTATTTGTACATGAATTATCATGTTTCTGAAATGTCACAGCTCTCTTTGCTTCTGCTGAGATGAGGTGAACAGTGGCATGGGCTGAAACATCACACTTTGAGAATAGAAAGGAGGTAAATTGCATTCTTGACTTAAAAAATGCTAAAGTAACCTTTAGAAGACTTGTATTTTGGTTCTTTATTCCATTTCCATTCTATATTTCTGAGTGACACACACACACAACATGGGTTTGGGGATTGAGTTTTTTTCTAAGGATGTGCTTACAAGAGTTGGAATTTGATTTCTAGATGCAATATAGAGAAATATCCAGGGTTTTAGGTGCTTAACTGGATGTTACCTTCAACACCTGTTTATGTATATGACACTCTTAAAAGGTGAAGTTTTCTTCCTTATTTTCTTCACAGAGCAAATTGTAGCCAAAACAACCTGAAAGTATGGTGCTAAGCAGATAAACAACACTTGCTTATCCCTGCATGTGAGTGCAATTGTGTGTCACTCACTATTGAGTTGGTGCACTTTGGCAGCATCTTAACTGGATATAAATAATGTATACAAATACCAAAATACAAGGAAATGTAATAAGTGATCCAGTCAAGCAAGAAATTAAATTACAAGTGGTGTCCTTATTACTGCGGTTTATGCCAAGAAAGATAGTGGCTTTCCCCAGGATTTCTGTAGTGCTGCCTTTGCTTCCCCTCAGTCAGGAAGCAGAGATTATGGTGCATAACTGTAAAGCTCCCCTCTGATGTGGCTGTGTATCTATTTGTCATTGTGTTTAAGTATTGAGATTCATTAAACAAAGCTGCCTGGTGCTCCAGCAGTGCCCCCAAGCAGAAAAACATTTTGTGATTCAGCATCTTGAGAGCTGCAAAACAAGAGAAAGAGTTGTAAAGTGAAGTTCTCCAGCAGTCCTTTGGCAAAAATCAGGCTGGACTCAGAGATCATGCCTTAGGATTTCTGTCCTGCCAAAATTTCCTGGGAGAACAGTTGTGACTATCCACACAAAGAAAGTGGCAAAACTACCATGGACTGGGAATTTCTGAGAAAGGGAGAAAATTACATAAAACCTGACACTATGGCCCTCTCATCTAAAGGGACCATGCACATGAAACATGGCTCTGACTTCTGAGAAAGAAGTAGAAGTCTGGATGGGAACGCAGGGTGCAGGCAAAGTATCCTGTAAATTTATTCAATACTGTCTGGGTTTTGTCTGAGTGGGGTTTATCCCCACTGCCCTTACTGGGAGGCCACTGCAGAACCTCATAGCTTTCCTAAGTTATTTCTGGCAAATGTAGTCTCAGGCAGCCTCTGGCCATGGAAGCAAACCCAGAGGACTAAACCTAAACTGCCAGGCCTTTTGGTTTGTGCTTGATCACAAACATCCCAATCATAGTGTATATCTGTCCCCACTCCTTCTCCTTAGGAATGGCATGTGATCAGTTATGCATGAGCTGGGACTCCCTTTAGCTGGTATAATTTGCAAGGAAAACTTATGGTGCTTTATGCAGCTATGTCCCTTATTTCTCATTAGAAGGATGAAAAAAACCAACTATCACCAGACTGGTTATTTTGCACATATACACACAGACAACTTGGTATATAATTTGATATACACATATGCCATGCCTGGTTTTTAAATAAATATAGGGTTTAGTAGTTATTTAAATGAGAAAGTATGTAAGTGTGGAAGTGATAGCTGAGAGTCTTTTATCACCTATTCTGTATTTTATTTTTGGTCTATGGGCCAGAACTACAATGTATGTGCATCATAATCAAATCCAAATTCAAGGCTATGGAAGACAATATTATATATAATTACATAGATCAAATTTAATAGACAACCCTGCAGCAGGGTTAGAAGAGATTGCTGTTGGATTGTTAAGTTTCACACTCCCCTGTTATTTTGTGTTTCTTCCCAATTCTTTAACATTGGTTCTAAAAGTATCTTTGAAACCATGTAACTGTCTTCTGGGCATTTCAAATATTCACTGAAATCAATATACTGACAAGGACTGAACAGCTTGACTGGGTTTGTTGTATTTTCTTACATGAAATTCTCATCACATCCACAAGAGAGCTGGGTAAGGGTTGTTACATGTCACAGTGCACAGTCTGCAAAATCTTTCATGGTTTAAGACCAGTAAACAGCCCAGCAAAGCCAGCAAACACACCAACTGCTCAGAGAGAGATGTTTGGCATCAACACCTTCAGCTATCCTTTGTGAGCATGCAAGAGGCTTTTCCAAAAAGGCCCTGCAACCTCAGAAAAGGGTGAAGGATAACACTGAATACAGAACCTGGGTAAATGCCAGGGAGGGCTGCAATAGGGAGATGAATCAGGCCAGACCAGGGTGCCACCTGCCTTCCCTGTGACAGCTGTGTCACCAGGAGCCATTCTAGAGCTGCCACATCTGCATCAACACTGTGAAGGAAGCAGACTCCTCCATGATATGCCCTGGGTGTAATGCAAGGGTGAACCAAATGCCCAGTGGTTTTGGAGCCCCATGCCCTGATGGGGAGCTGGGAGCCTCAAAGCCATGGACCAACACCTTGTGCCCCATGGTGCCACTGCCCTACAGAGTCAGCCCTGAAAACAGGGAGTGGGTGTCAGCAATTTATTGGAGGTTAATGGAAAGATCAGATATACAGCAATTAACTGTTTAAATAAACAACCTAATCTGTCCCTTACAATTTTGCCAATTATTTTTTATTTTCAATCTCTGTATAATTTTCCACTGGCAGAAACTCACATCCTTTCTGCTGTTTCAAAATTCTCTTTCATCATATGCCATTTCTTTCTGGGGTAAGCTTCAGTAGGACAGCTGTGCAGAACATGCAGGTTTAAGGGTCTTCTTGAAAGTACCTTGGAATGTGGTATTTTCCAAGGTCTGTAATGGTAAAAATGAAAGTCTTTCTTACTGTGTCTGCAATACTACTGCAGGACGTGAGAAGTTTACCCACTGCATCAATTTTCTAAATTGCAAAGCAAGATACTCTACCATTTCCTGTTAGATTCAGCAGTCGTCTCTATACTGGTTTGGCACTCCTGCAGGAAGGTAAAACTACACAAGATGTTAATCTGTATAAGAAGCATTTAAAGATAATTCTTGTGTGCTGCAGGCTAGATGACACACTTCAGGACCAAAGAAAATACTTCTTACATTGGACTTGTGTCCTGAAGCACAGGATTAAATATAGCTCTTTTACAAAAGAAAGTACAATGGTGACCAGTCATTATGAATCCTACTTGCACTTTCCACTAAATCCACTATTTCAGATGTTTTGATGAATTTCTGAAGCCAGACAGAGGGAAATATTCCCCATGTGGCTGTCCCAGGTTGAGATAGATTGGTTTGGTTCAATCTCACCTACTTTAGATTGCAGAGATCAGGACAAAAGGTATTGTTTTACTTACATCAAAAGTGTTTTCACGCCTTCTGTTCACACTTTTCTACCTCCTCTCTTGCCTCCATAACCCCTGCTTAAAGATAGAATATTGACTCTGCAGAATAATTACATAACACAGAAGATGGAGTACTCCTGAGCACCTATTCCTATGACAGGGCAACCAGGTTGGATCAAGAGACAGGCTGTAAAAGATCTGCATTTGAACAACTGCAACTGAGCATGCTGAATATTTACCCTCTGTTTCTGGAAACTCCAAGCCTTTCCATGGTGCACTGTGCATTTGCCTCCTCCCACCACCATGAAAACCAAAATCTTCTGGACATACTTGTGCTAGGATTCCCCTCACCGTGCATCTATTGGAGGCTTTGAAAGTGAAGGAGGCAAAGAGCCCAAAAACCTTTGCGGACTGTGAGTGGCCAAGGGAAATGAGTCCAGAAAAGTACAGCCTGTCAGTACAGCTTGCTCAAGATGAAATGGCAACTCAGCAAGTCAGTTTAAAGAGAAACACTAACTTAAGAATACCTGGAGATAATTTTATAACTGGCAAGACAAAAAAGCAGGTGGTTCCCTAAGCCATGCAAAGGGAACAAACGTGTTACTAGAGGTTACTAAGAACCCTGATTTCCAGTTAAAAAACTGTATGCAGGGATCCAGCACGGAGGGAGAAAGGACAAAGGGAAGCAGGAAGAAATTGCTGGAGGATGCTGGGTTGTCTGGAAATTTTTTATTGGAATAAAATAAACCAAATTTGAGAGATCCATGGCCCAGGTGACTGCCTGGACACTGCTTAGAGTGGATGTCCGTGACAAAAGTCTAGAGGCATGGACTACCGAAATGTGTTAAAAAGACAAATTACATGTTTAGAAGTGCTTTAAATCAGCTATTCATTTCTAAGGGCAGAGAGCTGGATGAAAAATAATTGAATGTAAATATACTAAAATTACAAGGGGAAAGCAGGGGTCTTATGCAATTAATGTGAAGTCGTGGCCATTCAAGGAGTCTTGCTGGTTGGCTTCCTATTAACTCATATTTTGCTACACAGTGTATATTGACAACTAAATCCTTACTTACTCTGATTCAAAATGCATTAAAATGGTGTCCAGACCTGGGTTCTCCCCCAAAAATTTAAAATTATTTCTATATGGAGACTGAGGGAGTAGATAAGCATCATTGCCAAACCTGGAGCTAATTACCCAAAGATATAAAATGAACTTTCTCCCTGTGGTCACTCCTGCAACACTGATCCTTCTCATGCTACTGCAACCCACAAGAAGCATGAGAGAAGAGGTGAGCCTTGCTGTGTGGCTGAACTCTACTTGAATCATTTGTACTACAGAAAAGCAATGCAACAGACCTGCAGGCCTGACTTCAGTTTCCTGCACATTGAGTAGGGTCCATTTGAAGCAGTGACTGGAGAAGGTGTTTCCTGAAACCTCAACAGAATCAACATTTTAAGTGTCACTGGCTATTTTTTTCTGCATGTAGTACAGAAGGGAGTATTGCTTCCTCAGGGAAGGGATCATGCAGGCACTGTACAAGAATCCTTCTCTTTGAGCTCATTGACCCTCATAGACCAAAGTAACACTTGTGGCCAGGAACAAGGCTAAAGATCACAGCAAGATCCATACATAAAAGCTTCAATCTCAGACCTGGAAAAAATAAAAAATAGATGCAAAAGGCTCCCCTAACAAATGCCACTATGCCATCATCCTATAACAGCCAGGACCTTGTAACACCATCAAGCAGTAAACTAACAATAAATGTCCCCAAAAAGCTTCAATAAAAGCAGCAGATATCATTCTCTCTTCATCTCTCCTGATGGAGCTGCTCTATTTTTTATACATATTTAAGTATTCATTTGACAAGAGGGAAAGACTGACAGTTCCTTGGTACTAAAGACACGAGGGATCTCTCAGACCCAGATTCAAGTTCTCTCACAGAATAATACAAAGTATTTCTCTAGGGTTTGCATTACAATGTTTTTTTCTCTGTTCCAAAACAGAGGCACTGCTGGACAAGAACACAGAGAATGGAGAATTGCCCTGGGACAGTGCATCATCTAGTTATAGAGCATCCACCTGGGAAATGAAGGAGATGCTCTTAGCTTAAGTGAGTGCTTTAACTGTTGGGGTAAGATTCCTTCATGATTTCCCAATGTCTTCCTCCCTCCATAGAAAAAAAGAAATTCCCCCTGGCCCAGGGAAAATCCTTACCAGCAAAGCCCAAATCTATGAAACATTTTGAGAGGGTAGAATTTTCTGATGGAAAACGTATATATTCCACTGGAAAATCCCAACCATCTCTATGGAAAACAATGCTGGCTGTAACTGCTCATGGTTTAACTCGACCATAGTAAGAGAGAGTTCAAATCCTCAAGACTGCACGTACCATCTTCAAAAGGCAACAGATCCGTAAAGGCAGTGAGCTTTATTATTTAAGTGAAGACCAGTGTTACTAAGCAATTTATTTTCACTGAAACTCTGTTGGCAATGCAGCTGGGACAGACATTTCTCACGATGACTTTTCTGACCTCTATATCAGCACCAGAGATAGCTGAAGGTTTTGAATTGACTCATAGATCCTGTGTTAATAGACTTCCCTGGTTAATTCTTTTGCTCTGCTTTAGGAAGGAGAAAGGAAGAGTGGCTTAGCTTGCTCTAGTCCCCAAGCTACACTGGTTAAACTAACAGCACAACATTGCATACAAATGCTTTATGAAGGCTTATATAAGTTTGATTTGCCCTTGTAAATGCAAACTCATTTCCATTTTTAAAACTAATTTAATTTAACCCTATATCTCTACACCAATTTAACTTAGATGAATGCCACTTTTCTGTTTAGAAATTGGAACTCAATGGATTAAGCAGCGAATAGATTTGATACAGATAGGAAAAGAGATGAAAATTGAAAAGCAGAAAAAGAAAAGCAAATTAGGAAGAGAGAGAAGAAAATAGATGACTACACCTGGAAGAGAAATCTTTTGAGTGCAGAACTGCTGACCACTTATAGACAGAAAAATGTGGCCACAGGGAGAGACTACTGAAAAATCTGGAAATAGAGCAACATCCTTACAGGGATTAGAATTACTGAAATCATGGCAAATGAATCCCAGGTTTTGATAGGGAAGTAAAACAAACAAACCAAACAAAAAAACTACCATCCAAAACCAAAATATCAACAAACAAAACAAAACTCCCTCCCATCCCCCAAAAAACCATAGAAAATCAGTCTGAAGGTCATTCCTGTGGGCATTGAGCAAGTCCTGTGTCAGGAAGGACCTGACTACACATTTGAGTTATTTAGGTGCTTCAAAGGCTGCAGAAAATTCTGCTTTTTCCTTCTTGATTTCCACAGTAACTCACTTTTTTATCTGTGTTGTCAAAATGTCCCCAGAAGCTTTGCAATGAACTCAGCTAGGAGCTAAAAAACCCCTCCAAAGCCCTGAAATTACTTTTCGTTTTGCCTTGTGACTTTATTTCCAAAGCTTCATGTTTGTCTATTAAACTTCTTTCGATTCTTCATGCCCATGAACAGAGAGATGTGCTGCCCTTTTCCATCAGCAATCCCTGTGTGCCTCTGCACCTGTGCTGGTTTGAGTGAAGAACGTGCAATAACTGCACAAGGGGTTTAGGTCAGAGGTGGGAATTTGGCTGTATAAAGGACATGGATGCCTAACCTGAGGAAAAAAGGCATATTAACTAGCTATTGAGCTTTTAGTTTAGAAAAGCAACTTAAAACTCTGTACAGCTTTTTGCTTCATAACACTAACACAGGCTTAACAGATAAGTTGTGAAAATCGTACTAAAATTATGTAACAAACAAATTGCTAAAAAGCTCAGCTAAGCCCTGTTGTGTTTTAAAGGTGACAATTATGAGAGGGAAGCTCAGCTTTTGAACAGGATGAAATATTTGCTTATATTAAGAATTGTATTCTGAGTATATTGCATTTTAAATTTTAAATTAGGGGTTTTTTTAAAATAAAAGTAGAAGAAGAGTAAGAAGAACAAAGAATTAGTTATTAAGTTTCTCATGACCTAAAATACTCAAAATTCCTCTTTGTTTGACAGACATCATCTTAAAGAAACCAACAGTGTTAGCCAGAGACCACACTGCAGGGACACCACACCAGTTTCTTACAGATGTCTGAGTCCCCATCCAACTACCATAGAGTCAGAAGAAGGTGAATCAGACTCCATTTTCCTATTTGCATGGAATTCAAGCTCTTAAGCTACAGAGATTTTTGGCCATCTCCCTGCAGGTGGTGGCTGCTAGGGCTGCCTGCCTCTCCCTGCTCCCTCTCTGTCTAGCTGAGGAGTCTGCAGTGTTGATGTGGCCTCTGTGGCACATTGAGCTGTGTATTTAGGTCATTTATGTCTCCATTCCCCTCCCTTCTCACCCCCCATCTATCAAAAAAGTAAAATGTACTGAAGTAGCATAAAGACAAAATTGATCACAGCATGGGTTTTCTACAGTATTACCTCCATCACCAGGACAGATGAAAATGGTTCTTATGCAAACTGAATCAAAACCAACTTGAGTGACCCAGAGAAACCTACAGATCCCAAAAACCTGGAAATTAACTGAATTTTAATTCTATTGGGAAGCTCAGAAATGTAGGTTTCACTGGTGCTTTATTACTTTTATTTTTTTTTCAATTGGGACAAAAATCATCTAAGCTCATATCTAGCCCTATGGTGCTTCTTTAAAGATTAAAAAGCAATAGGATAATAAAGAATGCAAATTTTCAGACAGCTCCTCACAGGGAGATGCTGTTTGAAGTAACAGTTCTCTCTTCCACTCTGCTGCATCTGGGTTGCTTTTAATTATTAGCAAGGAAAATAACAGGTTCAATAGATGTGAATGCAAGTTCATTTTCACCATCAGTTGACTTCTGCAACTTTCACACCAACACCAAGTTTGAGAACATGGAGAGATTTACATGACTGATGAGTAAGGGTATTGCTCATAATGCTGAGTATTAAATAGAGCACAGGGATAGTATGGGGCGTGCTTTTGAATCACAGTCATGAGGGCTGTCACAATACACTCCTTAAAAACTGATGTTCAGTCCCCAGCTTTCACACACATTCCAGTGGCCTTAGGCAAGTACATGTGACTTACGATCACTCAGACAGAGATTTCTTTTCTAAAAGCATACAGTAGCACCTCAGTTTGAACATAATGCAGAGCAACTGCACCTCAGGGTGTGAGAGCCCTGCCACATGCACATGTGACAGAGAGATGCAAGAAGTTGCAAATGGAGCTTAGTTACTCTGCCCCAGTGGTAGAGGGAGTTGTGCACAGGGCTGCCTTCAGAGCAGGATCGAAGATAATAAGCAACACATCAATATCCATCTGAGGCTTAGAACTGAAGGGTCATTTCCACCTTATCTGCTACACATGAGATGAATAACTGTTACATACCTTACTATTCAGCAGACTACAGTCAACCAAGAGAGGATGGCAAAGAGAGGGACATATACAGATAGATGTGTACCTGCAGTCAATCCACTTACTTTGGATTTCCAGCCCCTGGCTTCTTTCTCCGGAATATGTTGAGGAAAGTGTTGGACTTGCAAGGTGTCTTGCCATCCCCGACATGCATACGCACCACATCTGAGGTGGTGAAGGCACTGCGGACGTTCCTCTCGGGCTTGGCTATAATGATGTACATCTTAGGAGTGAACATGCACCCCAGAGCCACTGTCACGCTCAGGCTCACTGCGAAACAGGTGGTGATGATCTTGTAGTTGCTCCCGAAATAGATGGGCACGAAGGCCAGCCAGATTATGCAAGTGGTATACATGGTGAATGCAATGTACTTGGCCTCATTGAAATTGGCGGGCACATTGCGAGTCTTGAAGGCATAGTACGTGCAGCTCATGATGAGGAGTCCGTTATAGCCTACGGGAGCCACGACGCCCAGGTTGCTGGTGTTGCAGATAAGGTAAACTTCCTTAATGCTGGGGTAGGAGAGGATGGGCATGGGGGGCTCCAGGATGATCAGCGTGATCACCAGTGTCAGCTGCACGCTGATCAGAATGGAGGCGATGACCACCTGGGCCCAGGCGCTCATGAAGCGGGGCTTGCGGGTGCAGATCTTCTTCTTGCTGCCTGCCAGGATGCGCGCGATGCGGTTGGTTTTGGTCACCAGGGCGGAATAGCACATGGCGGAGGAGAGGCCCACCAGAAGGCGCTGGAGGTAGCAGGATGTGGTGGTGGGTTTAGCTATAAGGGTGAAAGGGCAGACGTAACCCAGAAAGATGCCAGCCAGGATAATATAGCAGAGCTCGCGGCTGGAGGACTTGACAACAGGGGTGTCTCTGTAGAGCACAAAGATAAGGGTGACAAACATGGTGACCAGGATCCCCAGGCAGGAAAAGACCACAGCCACAATAGACTCTATATTGCTCCACTGGAGATACTTTACAGGGATGGGTTCGCAGCCTGCAGTGTAAAGAAGAGAAACAGAGTGTTAGAAAGGCAGCTCCTGGAAGAACCTTTTTCCTGTATCTCAATATAATCCAAACATTAACATATGTCTATGTGACATGGATTATTACAACCATTTTACAAAGGAGTGAACTGCATCATGGAAAAGTTTGAATGAAATATGTTCAAAAAACAGCCATCCGTTTTGGGTGCCCCAAATGTTTTCTTATGATGCTACAACAGGAAATTAGATTTGGAGACACCTGCTTACAAACCCAGCATATCAAAGGCACAGCTGGGAACAGAACACAGACAAACTCAGCATCATCTCTTCATTTCAGCAGGAAAAGCATTGTTGCAAATGAGAATGGGTAGCTTTTTACCTCCTCAGATTAACTTATTTAATCATTACCACAATCACTATAGTTTGATCTACTACATTTTTTTGAGAGTGATTTTATAAATAATATAAATTAATCCGAGGTCTATGGACAGAAAAATGGTAATCAATGCAAAATTTTAATGGAACTATATCATAGATACTATACTTTCTTAGTACATTTCTGATTTTTTTCTCTTCACATTATCTTATTCTTATTTTGTCAAACCCTCCGCTTGTTGTTTTCCCTATAGATAATATGATTTAATTCTCTTGGAAAAGTCAAACTCACAGAATATGCATGCCTTCAAATAAAAACTGGAAAGACTCTCCTTTCTGACTATTACCGACGTGCAAACATAGGTATCTGTTCAGATGGTACTTAACTGCTCTCTCCCACACTCAAGTTAAAGGAGTCTTTGGATATCTTCCTCACTGTGCTGAAGAAGTAATACCAGCAATAAACATTACAGAGAAAATAAAATTCTTTGTGTTAATAAGAGGTTATGGTTGTGAAGCTGTTATGGAAAACCTTCATTCTAGCATTTTCTAATTTCTGTTCTTGACTTAATAGTTCCAAAATGCTTTTAACATGTTTCTTTATCTCAAGGGAAGCATCCATGGCCTCTTCTACTTCTTGTTTCTGTCCTCCTCCAGTTTCCCTTGGACAGAGCTCACCTTTACTGCCTTTCCCCCACCTCTCAAGTATCTTTGCTCCCAGTCCCTCACCATCCCTCTCTCAGTTCCCCTTACAGTTCAGGTTTTTTCTAGCCACCTCGCCTCCCAGATGTCTTCATTACAAACTGCTGGTCCAGCTTTTCTCATCCTGGGCTGGCTGCTCATGAACTCTGCCTGGCTGAGTTGTTGGACATGGGCTAAAAAGAACAGCGAAAAGCTGGTGATGTCAGCAAGCTTGTGAGAGAGGCATTTTTTCCTCTCAGTTTTGTTGCTAAATCTTAACAAGGACCCTGATGTTGTGATAGGCAAAAGTTGTGCTCAATCCCTTCCTCCTCAGTATGGAAGGTATCTGCAGAAGCCACCTATGACCTAAAAGCTTCTGAGTCCCACAGTTTTGCCTAATTTATATGCATCGTTCACGGGGTAACACAAAACTACCAACAGATACCTCTACTGTAATATAGATACCTGTACCGTAATGTAAAGTCCTTCCTTCCAAATAATAGAGAAGTAAGCCAAGGTTGAACAGTTTTACTGTAACCTCATTTTGAGAAACAGGAGGAGAAAAAAGGTTTTTTGTTGAAATTAAAAAAAAAAAGGGAAATCAGCCCAAGGCAAAATCCTGACATGGAAAATTTCTGCTTGAACTTTTAATGTCTGCCAAAGTCATATGAACTGAAAGAAGGTCTTTTAATTCTGTACATTTTGTCTCTAAGAATACTAGACTGACTTAACTACAGGTGCTGCTGTTACACATGCCTGTAACATCAAAAATGACAGAAATTATAGCAGTAGCAACCAGAGGTCTTATTTGATAAAGAAAATAAAAAATATAAAGAAAATTTTATAAAGAAAATTATTTTGCTCAATGTGGCCTGTTTAAGACTTAGATAGGAAACCAATACTTCCAACCAGAACTTTTATCGTGAAATATGAAGGAAAAGCTCTTTATTAGAAGTGTGAACCTTTGGTCATTGGCCTCAGCAGCCATGACTGGAAGCTGGCTCCTTTAATAAAAGACTAAGGATCAGAAGTTCCTGCTCATTGATTAATACATGTGGAGCTCTTCTCAAAGAAGAAGCTGGTCAGCAGTTGTTGGAAGGGTTAAGCTTCAATATGGGCCTTAAGTTTAACAACATCAAGACGTACTCATATTATTCCACTTCAAACTGTATTTTCAGGGGCTTATCCCAGATCCAACATGGTAGTTAAGCCTATCGTTTGCTTTAAGCTTTTCCTGCATAAGATTTTCTTAGAAATCTGTTTCATTAAACCAGTGTGATTCCTGTACACCACCAAGCCCAAGAATCACATATTGTACAAACAATGCAAAAAGTTCCCTGCACTGCTTATTATCAGCTAACAGTTGTTGTTTGTCACCTGTGAAGGTGGGTCATTTCCCAGCTAGGAGAAAGTAGGCTCTGGAACCCCATTGAGACTGGGGGAGAATACCCAGGAAATTGTGCCCATATTAAAACAAAACAAAACAAAACAAAACAAAGCAAAAAGGAAAAAAAAACCACCTCCACAACAACTAACCCAGACCTCAAAAAAATCAGAGAATTAATGGCAAAAGCTTCACAGTTAAAATTTTCTGACAAAAAGCTGTCTGGTAGTTTTCATGTACTATTTTTCTTGCATTTTAACCATGAATAATTTCCAAGATCAGAAGCTAATCAATTAATTTTTTTATTCTTATATTCATAGTGTAAGGCCAATAAGAGAATCTATGATGTTTTCTGAGGTCGTTAACACATCCCAGGTAACTGATGGACCCAAAACCTTATGATTCTTTTTTTAAGTCTATAAAACTTCCTATCCTATGTTATTTTATTGCTTATTTAAGATGATTTATGTAAAGTTATGAGTTTACTAGCTTGACACTCATCATTCTTATATTATATTCTGGTACCATAAAAAATATATCTTCTCTTGGCACAAAGTCTAAGGTACTGGCTTTAGTGACTGTTTCTCAGGTCAGGTTTTCATCATGTGTGGTGAGAAATCCTTTGTGTCTGCTGAGTCCACTTCATTAAATTCATATTTAGGGGAAGCAATCTAAAAAAAAAATCGTGTACATTTAAAAATAAAAATAAAATGTCAGGAAATGATTGCTGAGCAACAGAGACTGATTTCAAATGGAGAAAATGAGCACCTTGAAAAGCATATCTTATGAAATAGGTTAGTATGCACTTCATGTTTCTTAAAGGGATTAAGGATTTTAGAGCTTCCATCTGTGATGGAAAATGAGTCTAAAGCCACATACATGTTTAGCATTTAAGATTTAAGGCAAGGGGAAAAACAATCTGCACTGTGAGATGTTACCGTCTGTGTCTAGATGCTATGGTGACTGTCAGGGTATGAATACAACACGTAAAATCAAGCTATAAAAACACATTTGATGGGAGTCCTGGCAAGAAAAGAGAATTCCAAATTAAATCATACCAATGGTGACACCCACAAAGTTCAAGAGACAGAGTTTATCTAGATAAATCACCCTCTTCTAAAGATTAGGATGGCATCAGCTTCCCTTCACGGCTTTGTACTTTGTAGTATAGTTCAAGCAAATCAATTTTAGGGGTGAAAAAAAAGAAGGCTTTTTCCTCAATAAGACAGATTGAAGAAGCTGTGCAGGAGCAGACTGCCATTTCAATGTTCTCTAGGAAATAAGTCGATGGCTATGCTGTCATTTGGCTGACGTTACTGTGATTTTAGAACAGCGGCAGTCCAGTCTCCTTGCTGAGAAGAAACACAAATCAGCAGGTCATCTACTGATTTCATTAAAAGTTAATAGTTTGCAACATGCCCCGGGGATTTTTTCCAACACCGATGCTTTCCGCAAATCTTTTCAGCAGTGTCTGTCATTTTGACATGACCCCTTTTGAGCTACTTTGGGCAGCTGGTAGCACTGAACCGTATTCTCTCAAGTGCATATCGGTCTCTCACCAGGTTCTTGTTCTGGCTTCTTTTTAATCACTAAGTCCCCTTTTCTTCCCTGAAGAGCAGATACAAACAATTCTGTGAACCTCCAAGACCAGCAAAACCTGGTTGTCTATGGATATATCCTTTAAAATTAGCAGACACCGGTGTCCTAGGAATTAAATATGAGCTTTTCCAATGGTCAGGATAATTATGATGGGTTCTTTGGGTTTTTTGGTTTCTATTAATATGTTTTTCTGCAATTTGGACCCTTACAGAATGCATTTTTCATTAACTCCTCTCCCTGTGACCCACTGACATGAAACTTGAATGGTCTGAATGATCACTGATCTTTCTGTACCCTGACAAGTCTGTTTGTACACCAAGTCAGCTGCACACCAGAGCAGGGTCGGGGCCAGGTCATGGGAGTGGGAAATATGGGATATAGACATTTATACACACATCTGGGACATGACCATAACTTAATTTCCATAGAAAACCAAGCCAGAAAATGGGTCACGTTTCCCAGTCTCCTGTGATTAATAGCATATTTTTACCTGGAGAAGTGGCTAGCTTTCCCTCTCAAAATGCATCCTCTGAGAGCTCATTTGGCTTCAGTGACTAGCTTAAAGTATCTTGTAGAACAATTTGATTGAACTTTGAGGATTCTGTCTATGTGTTAAACGTTGCAGCAACATCTAGCTGCCAGCCAGTCATGGTAAAGAAGAAAGATGTGTTAAGTTGCACATTTCATTTTCAGCTAGGTGATCAGATTGTTTCTTTGACTAGAAATGATGCCCTGCTGAATGTTGGTATCCAAGATTTGCAGAGGTGATGAGGGCAAGAGGTGCCTCTAGTCTTTCACAGTGATACAAAGCAAACATTAAGGTCAGGGTGATGCTTCTCAATGTGTTATAGCTATTTTTTGGGGGGTAATGGTTGCTGTGAAGCCCAGAGCAGATGTGGAGGTTGACCTTGACAGGTAAAAAATAAACAGAAGGATGCCATAGCATGCAACTCATCCAAAACATATATACAAAGGAGACCAATTCTCTTTCCAGACAGCCTTTATCTGGATTTTATTGAAATTCCTCTTGCTGGTGGGTGCAGTGAGAATGATCTTTATGCCAAACCAGAGTCCAGTAATCAGTTACTGAAGGTCCTGAAATCCCAGATAAAGTGCTACTAATTGCATGGTAAAATGATCAGAAAAGACTATAAAGGCAATATGACAAGAATACACTGAACTCTTGTGATAGTCACTGTTAAATTACAGCAAATGCTGCCGAGTTAATTAGCAGTCTTAACAGCTTTATTAATACTTGTGCTAAATGAAGGAAAGGAACAGACAGACTATAACATTTCTTCTTGGCAGAAATTTTGCTGTCTTTACTGTCTCTGCTGTTGCACTAAGCTGAAAGACACTCACCCTAAACTTCACTGGAATGTGTGTCCTAGTAGGTACCTTTAATATCTCTGCATGCTGCTATCTTACTGTCCAGCACACAGCATTCTCCTTGTGACCTGTGGAAAGGGAATGTGTTTGGAGGGACACATCCCTACCTGTCAGGTCAGCATTCGGCCACCAGCCAAGCTCACAGGCTTTACACGTGAATTCATCCTGAACAAATTCATTCTCCTTGCAAGCAGTGCAAATCCAGCAGCAGCTCACTTCTCCTTTCCTGATCACCTGCAATACAAAACACATCCTCAGTCCTGATCCTCTATCAGACAACAAAGAAGCAAACACCACCCCCTCCCCCAGCAAACACATAACACATACACTCTTTAAAATATGACAAGATTCCTATGTATGGTACATTTCAACCAGCTAGAAAACATGAATCATGATTTTTTGTCTATCCCTGCATATTAAAATTTGTGCTTAGGAGTTCAAGCATAACCTCTGGGGATGACTTTATTTTGTTTTGGGGAGAGCAGTTATGAGTTAAAAGTACAAAACCATTTTCCCTCTGGTACAGAGGCATGATGAATGTCATATTTTCAATCAAACTTGAGGCTTAGTCTGTGAGATGGCAGAGGTCAGGACAAGTAGCTCAGCCCACGCTTAATATCTATTGCATATAAAAGGCAGTAAACAAAGTCAGAGGTTAGAACAAAGAGTAATTCATTCATATAAATACATATATATAGATGTACACACATGCACATTCACATACACATAAATTCCAATTTATGTGGAAGTCTCTTTGGGGCTCATTACACAAGTGTAAATAGAAATTCAAATAAGAGCAAATTACAAAACAACCTGCTAAAAGGATATACTGTGTTCTAGTAAAAAAAAAAATTAAGTGGTGGCCAGTGTAATGCTTCAGGACAGCTCTTTTAGGGACAAATGCCCCTGAAAACTTTCTTTCTTTGCTGTGAGGGCTGCTAAATGTAATGATCCAATGCTGAAAAGATTATTTTCTTGTCTTGATTCCTAGTTTCGTTACCCTGAGGCTGAAAAAAGATTAGGGATATCTCCAGCTCCTAGGGCTCTGACAAACACTCTGGCCTTGTTTGCCATGAAGGAGGAATCCAGCCCTTTCTTCTGGGTTTTCCTATCCATCTATATGCAGAGATAAGTACAGTAGTGAAATGCAAAATGTTTGTTTTATTGAATACTGGCTTTGTTGGCTTTTTTTTTTTAACGTTTCCTCCTGCAGTCTGTGGAGAGAGTCCAATAGACTTCAATGAGAGCTGAAGCTGGCATTTTGTATGCATGGTGTTTACATACACACATACACAAACTGCACAATCTCAAAAACAGGGAAAAGATGTTTTGGAGGGTAGTAAATACCAATAATGTTTCTCCTCCAAGACTGTTGGAGTATGTCACTGTGCCTTTGCCAAATCATCAATCGCTTATTGCTTAGAGTAGCAATATAGAAATAAAAAGCTGCAAATGTGCTTATTAAATGAAAATAGAAAGGAAGGTCCGCTCTAAGGAGATTTTGCTGAATGGGCTTCTTGCCATTTTAAACTTAATGCATCCTTACTATTTTGATAGGGGTGAAATACATCTTTATGTCATCCAGACATGACTGATAGCAAATTATTTGTAGCCTGATGCAAGTTCTACTGTGTGTTGAACACAGAGTGATTTCATTTGTGTTTCCATTCCTCCTGTTGTGAACATAAGATACAAATAGGCATGAGGTTTTAAAATTTTTTTCAACTTTTCCTGGCAGGTGTTATTGCTGGAACAAAATATTGGATTCCCTTGGGTCATGATATTTTCAAGATCAGCCCCCAAGTGAATCACAGTCACTGAATCTTGTAGGCAATGACTAAGTGAAAATCTTTCTCACATAAGGTGAAATTCAGATTTTGTCACACTAGAAGATTCTGCGTCCCTACAAAGGGTAATTTTAGAAAACATGGGCCTGGATATAATATCATTAAAGAAAGATGTTAATCTAGGAGTCTTTCTATAGTTTTGGCTTTCCTGAAGGAAAGCAAGTCCTACCCATTGGCTTGAAGGAAGCTTGCTTGGGTTTAGGGAAAAACACTGACTGGATATTCATATTTCCATAGCAGAAAGTAAGTGTCGGAGGCATACCTTAATCTGGCCCTTCAGGCAGGGCTCGCTGCACACTGATCGGACCATTCCGCTCTTATTCATCTGAATCCTGTAGTCGTCAATGTTGAGCACGCCCTCGTGCCAGGTCCCAATGAGGACGTAGTCATAGCGGTTGGGCTCTATGTACTGCAGGTTCATGATGTCATACCTGCAAGGAAGAAAGAGTGAGTTGTTGTCCTGCAACACAAAGGACAAAAATTTACCTTGCTCCTCTTCCTCTGCCTCTAAATATTTATGTTATCCCTTAATACCAGGGACTTGGGTTTCACAAAACCCCCAAATCCTGTAGAATTTGCAGCAGAATCACAAGAAATGTCAGCTCTCATTGCCACACAATTGATGATTGCCTGCCTTGCTTGCATAAAAATGTGGGTAAAAAGTTGTGTGTCCAGGAAGAACTTCACACCAAAGACAGCAAACTCTGCTAAGGATGCACGTGTAGACAATGTCTGGATGCTGTGTTTTCAAATAATTTGTCAATACGTCTTTAACCTTCCCTTGGTGTCCCCATGCAGACTGGTTGTAGTGTAGCCCTTGCTGGGAGCTCTTAACTAGAAATGCTCAAACCAACTGAACTTGTTTGCCATAAGTTAACTGTAAGCTCTAAATTCAACCATTCATGCAGCCCAGTGATTCTATCAGGAAAAGTTAGCACCTCAGTCACAACATTTACTTCCTCACCCTAAGCAAGTAGGAGAGCACTTCCCAAGGCTAAAGTAAGGGAAACATAAAAAACTGCTGCAACAAACATCTAGCCTCCACCACTGCCTTCAATGTGTTGGACCTGATGTGTGCACATCTCTTATTGATAATTATTCTATCCATTCTTTTACTCACAGAATGTGGCTTGATTCTTAGTAGGAAATAAGCACGAATGGAAGAAGGAATGTTGGAGTGTGCACAGAGAGGAAGAACCACAAAAGAGGCTAAATCTACAGCCTGATCTCTTCAGACGAGAAGGGGGATGACTTTGTTTAATAAATGACAAGAGAAAAAGCATTGAGAACAAGGAATCAGCATGGGAGCTGAAAATGACAAAGCATCTTCTATTTTCGAAGCCTGGGATTTGCTGCCTTGCTCCTCTGTACTGGATTGTCTCAGTCGCTGGAGAAAAGAAATGTTTTGTTTATAATGGGTGTTGCTACTCTGTACATGCTTTAAGAATGAAAGGTAAGATAAGCAAAGTATAAGCATAAATAAAATTGCGATGTTTGGTTGTGAGCAGAGACATCCATTTCTTTCTTTTCCATTTTCAGGTTCGAACATGCAAAATTTCAACTCTCTCTGCACTTCACAGAGGGAAGAGGTGCTAGAATTATTCTCAAGAGTAGAGCAGAGTAATTTTCTTAACTAAGTCTTTGGGGTTTCTGTAGTTAAAGATGATTTAAAGAAATGCATATTTACAGCTGTAATTAGACCTCAGTTTTGCAAATATGCATGCTCAGTTAATGCCAGTGCTACCGCAGAGCTCCACTGAATCATGTGTGAAAAGGGACCCCTGCCACTGAGTTCAATGGAGCTCCAAGCAGGAGGCAGCTCCATTGATTGGCAATTGGCCACTAATCAAGGCATTGCTTAGGAAAAAGGTAAATTTCAAATTCATTAGCCAACAATTGCTTCTCATATCCCAGTTCTTCTAAAGGAAGTGCCTAAAAAAAGAAATGCTGTTTCCAGGCTTGTGAAGAATCAGGAGAGCAAGAAGCAGTGAGAGTCAGGCATTTTATGATAGATGCTCAACAGACAGGAGTAAAACTCCGAAGAAATGTACATGCCTCTTCATAGCAAGAAAAATGTACTTGGATTTTAGTTTGACCTTATATTAGACTGATACAAAATCAGTTACTATGGGCTGGAAAATTAATTCAGGAAGGAGAATAAAAGATTGCTGAAACCTCCCATTCCCTTAATGGAATTTTTGAGCTGGCACACATTGTTTTCATTTTTACAAAAATACATTACAAAGCACAGAGTGACATTAATGCAATATCAATGAAGAGTTTCTTCTGTGTTCTTGTAATACTATTCCCTTTCCTATAGGTTACCTGTCAAAGAATAAAGTATGTAGATTAAAAGCTCTTACACAGTCTTGCGTTTTGACAAGTTGTAGCACAATGTTTGCAGCTTTGATATGCAGCTTGAATTTTAAGTGGAAAAATGTGGTCTAACGAATACACTTGGTATATGGAGATGTGCTTAAGTTCTTTATCCTTTCCTTCTTAATGAAAATCTGTGCTTCGAGCAAGGACAAGTTCAGTGTTGGAATACCTCCTCCCATCCCCTTGCTCACATATGTACAACTTTAACAATTTTGGTCAGTGTCCATGCTAAAAATTATGATCCCAAAATAAGTGGGTTTGATGAGAGTTGTGAAGCTCTCACAGAGTGAGACTTCTTGGAGGCAGTTGTACTTCACACACACATGAGAACATTTAAAGAAGCCATTAAAACATTCTGCAGGTAAGAAAATTAATCCTTCTTTTACTGTAAGAGAAAGCTCTCTGGTATATTGGGAAATGATGTGACCTAATAGGTGGTGTCATATGAGCAAGTTATTTGTAAGGCAAGCCAGAATACGAGTCAGCTGGTCACAGGCACACTCTTATTCTAGTTAATCTGAGATAACTGAAGTTACCTTTTTCCATAGCTGTCATACCAGACTGGTACTGATGTTTGCTCTCCTGGAAGTCAGGATGGAAAAGAGCAATGCCGAGCAATGCCGGGGTTTAAATGGACGAAACAACCACTCAACAATCCCAACTCCAAAAAACAATTCATATTTTTTAAAAAAAATCATTTACATACAAGTTTGAAGGCTTTGCATAAGGCAAAATTTGATCATTTACTCAAAGCATTGGAGTTGGTAGCGTTGTCATGACTGAAGCCAGAACAGCTATTGGAAATTTTGAACTAAATAGCCTTACGTGGTTCTAAATCCAAGTCTAGTTAAGATGAAACGTTAGTTAGGTGAAATATTTATCTTAGTTTGTGAACCTCAGCATTTCTCCACATATCAAAGGTCCATTGTAGGGACTGAAAGTTCTCCTACCTGTTGTCACAAAGCATTTTATGGTCAGAGGTCTATGCAAATCATTGTTCTAGAGCAGTAAGGTTCTTCACACGAGCCACAAGGTAAAAGGAGGCAATTACCTAGAATAGACCAGACCTAAAAAGGTTTCTCTGTACCTCAGAGAAGGATGTTGTGTTGACTATTGCATGTTTCACACCTTCTCCAACCATATCTGGAAATTTGAGTGATATGTTTGCTACAGAGAAAGGAAATGGGAGCTACTCAATGAAAGTAAAAAGTTCAGCATATTTACCAGCATGTTCTCAAAGACAGAACAGCGAACACATACAGTTAAGTTTCCAGAGTTACATCCACATCATTTTTTCCCAGAGGCAGTGCAGTCAGCTAAATGACTGTATTTGTGCCCTTCCAATAAAAGTTTGCTTTGTATTTCTGCATAAAAGATCTTCAAAGAAAATATTCTTCACAGAAGAAATACCCCTTTGACAAGGTGCTTTGTGTTTTCTAACCTCATTTTGATAAAACCTTGAAACCATGAATTGAGCCTGAGATAGAAAAAGAGTTGCATCTAAACAAATGGTTAAGGTTTCACGAAGCTGTAAGCATTCCAAAACAGGAGATTATGGGAGTGCCAGACAAACATAACTACAGACAACTCTATCTGCTCTACCCATGATGATTGCAATTAGGAGTTTGTAGGAGCCAATTGCTTGAAGAACTTCACACATTTTGAAAATCATGAGAAAGGTTGTTGCCTTCTAAGAAGGAATATTATTCCACCTTGTGAAGTTGATTTATTCACATGATTTGAGGACAGGATATCTAAAAACTTTTTACACGTTTGTGTGACATTCTTCCACTTGCATAAAAAAGCAAAAAAATTACAAAATTTTATAGCAGACTGACTTTGCTATATTTAGGTGTTGTATGTGGTGTTTACCTTTCCATTTTGCTGAGATACAAAAACTCTTGTGTATTGACACAGTGCTATGGTCTGTTCACTGATCCACAGAGAGACTTTCCACATGAAGCTGTGGAAACATTACAGCCAATCTGAAGACAGAGACAATTCTGTTAAACTACTGCTAGCATACAAGGATTTGACAGGCTGTGCAGATCATATTTCGTATAAACACAGCCATTCTCTGATACAATATTGCCCATGTCATAAATGCCACAGATTCATCCAAGGATTACAGAATGAATAACAAAAAGGTTAATTGAACTTCCTTGCCCAAACTTGCTAGCTCCAGTTGTGAAAATATAAATGAGGAACAACAAAAAAACCCCCAAACCCTACCTAAAATAGCCTATCAAATTCTAAGTAGGCCAGGGAACTAAGAAAAATGAAACTTGCCATAGACCAAAATGATGGATGGAATAAATTCTATCATTCTGGCATACTCAGAGAAATATCCTGATATAAACTCTCTTATGTTTTGAATTCAGCAACCATTCAATCTAATTCTATGCTTGGTACTGATGAGAGTTGTGAAAATGCTCTTGGGTGACAACATAATAAATAAGAATTAGGCTAAAATTGGAAAATTACATCTAAACATCAAACCAAATAGCTAACAGACAGAAAATGCAGCATATGCAAAGCTGGAGTAATGCTTTTATGGACACAAATAGTGTGCAAAAAGCATAAAGCTACACTAAGCAGTAATTTCTCTGTAATATCTAAAGTATATGTGCAAAGACTTGATTTATGCATTTGTGTCAATAAGTATGTGTTTGAATGTAAAGGAATTGCTTGCTTCTACTTTCAAAGGTTGACCTAACTGATCTGTATTTTTGACTAAAAAATTCTGAACTCAATGTTCAACAAGACCAATCTGACTAGCTTTTTATTACTAATTAAATGTAACGAAGTGTTTAAATGTATATACTGTTTAAATAGGACAACAGAAAATAACATAACAATATAGGAAAAGGTAAAACGTTGGCCAGTTTTGCTAAGAAAACCTAGTAATAGAAATAAGAGTTGTTTTAAGACCACTACATCTTATGAATATTCTTTGGAGGCATGAAAAGACATGAAAACTCTTGTTTGCTCCAGAGCTCTCCCTTGGTGTGGTATTGGCACTCAGATGCACTTATGCAATAAGCCCAAAGATGGAGTGAGAGAGTCTTTTATAACACTTTAATAACTCCGTAGGAAAACTAACTTTAGTGAAGCAATCCCTGAGTAGGTTTCAATAAATAATGGATTTGGTACTTCAGCAGCTGAATTAAATGTATTTATAAAAAAGAAAACAAACAAACAAAAAAATCAGTGTGTTAAAATAGTTTAACAGAACCCACAAAACTAAATGAAAGGAAAGATCTCTGTCAGTTTGCTCCCATAAGAAACAAAGATGACATCCCAGTCCAGAAAGGTGCTGCCTTATCCACTGCTTGGGTACATCCTGTGTTTGCTAGGTGGGCTAGACAATAGCAGTTGCCATGGCTGGGACCAGACCCCACATGAGTGAAACACAGAAACTTGTTCCAAAAAACCACAATTATTTGTCCTGCTCCACACAGACCTAGCTTTAAATTCTGGAACTGAACTGATTGTATTTGGAGAGAAACAAGATAAGGAGATCGTACAGGAGCTTACCAATCAATACTAAATATTCTCTCGCAAGGTTTCAGCACAGCTCCAGTTGGAAAAGGATGTGCTCTACAGTCCTTCCTTCAAAACCATGGTAGGTAAATGCTTCATTAAATTCCAATCATTTGTATTAGGCTTTATACATACTAAAACCCTGGTACTGAACCCCAATAGTACCTTGCACACCAGAAGTCTGTGAGTTACAAGGTTTGTCTTCTTGAAACACGAGAAATTTATAGGTTATACTGTAGTTCCTGTTCTAATATAAGATACCGTGTTATCAGTGTTATTCCTGGCTGTTGGAAAGACTGCTCCATCCTTTATGTTTCAGCAAAACAGCCAAAGAAATCTACATCACCAAAAGCAATAACATTCCCACTTCCCACCCTCTGGTTTAATTAGCTGAGATGAAACCTCTTTACCTTCCTGGGGCATCTCCCTTTTCATCAAACCAAACTTCTTCCCCGGAAACACCAATGAATGAGGATTTGAGGAGGAACTCCAAGAGCTTACTGCCATCAATTGGCTTCATAGCATCACATAGTCCAACATGTCCAGGGCAAAGGGAATGATGCATATTTTGTAGCCCATAAGCCATAGCGTATATAGCATTGATGACAAATCCCATTTTACTGTCCTGCACATAATTTTCTTCTAGGCTTTCATTACCTACAATAGTTAGAAAAAAAAAGTGTTATTATAAACAAACATGAAATTACATGAAAATATGAAAAAGCAACGATATTTAAAAAAGGATTTCCTTATTTCTCTTATAAAGCTTTAAAGCCATAAACAAGGTTCCAGTCAGCGATTTTAAATAAATAAAAAAATAAAACACTTGCCCACCGTCACCTCAGAAATCTTGAATGCATTGAAATTTAAATGAATCATGAGAAAGCACCCATTTAATCAAGTTGTCATCTTTTGTTTGTTATTTTTTTTAAATTTTTCCTTATCATTCCACAATGTTATTTACTTTAGGGAAGGTTAATCAAGACGATAGATTTCAGCTGGAACAATTTTTAAACATGATTTCCTTGTAAATTTGACTTTTTGTTACATTTGAAGATTTTTTTTTTAATCTCGTGTTTTTGAGGGTCAAGAGAGCAA
Organism: Orthonyx spaldingii; assembly: GCA_013397795.1. Lineage (NCBI taxonomy): Eukaryota > Metazoa > Chordata > Aves > Passeriformes > Orthonychidae > Orthonyx > Orthonyx spaldingii. The sequence continues at coordinate 824,658 of VZTJ01004901.1, forward strand.
TGTCCCTTTCTGTGTTAACAAGTAAACAACGTAAATCAGCATCACTTCTCGAGTTATCAGAAACAGTCATTTTAGTTAAAAGTAGTAGTAGATATGCCATTATGGGATTGCTACAGAAAGCCAGCCAAAGTTTGTAACACTGAGTTTTTGTGTAACTGCATCCTGAGCAGGCATTGTCTGTCCCGAGATCAGAAACAACAGCAAAGGTTTTCTCTGCAGATATGTTTTACCTCTGCTCTGCAGCTGGGCCGGCACTGTCAGAGGTTGCTATTTTTCGGCTGCACTTCCCATCAGACCCCACTGGGTCCTGGGCTGCTCCCTGCTTGCCTTCTGCCAGCTGAACAGCTGCACAACACTGCCAGCACGTACCCCAAGGCACTGCAGACCTGTGCTGCGGGGTCCCGAGGCAGCTAGAAGTAAGAAACCTGCTTGTTTTGTTTCTTTCCCCTTGGGTCATTCAATCACAATGTGCTCCAAACCGCAAGCTGATTTATCTGCAGGCTTCCCACGTTACTCGATGTTTAACAGGCAATTGCAATCCAGTGTCTGTTATTTTGTGTAAGTAACACCTTGTCTACACCAGGGAAGTAGGATGTGTGAGAGACTAGGTGTTAACAGACGCTTCTCGAATCCAGGTTGGAGAAGATATTTCTCATTTAATACGGTGAAGGGAGGTAAAAATCTACAAGTTCACCAAAACTTTCAAGTTAAAAAATAGTTCCTTACCCTAATGTAGATACGATATGGCTTTCAAATCAAACCATGAAGACTGTCCTTACATATATCATTAGAAAAGGATCTGATTTGGTAGGTCTTCTCAGTTTTTTTGCCCTACAACTCAGAAATTTCAGCTTGGAATTCATCAGGAGTGCAGAGATCCCAAATGCAGGTATGTCTATCTTGCTTTCTCTGGGTTGCATTGCAGCTGGGCAAGAAAATCTTGCCTCAGCAACTATTTTCCAGATGAGCTGAACATAGCAAACAGATGTGATGGTGAATTTAAAAAGCTTTGTGAATATAGCATAATCTGACTGAATGAGTTCATGTGCTCCTCACTTCCATGCATTCACCACCAGCACCACCAAGCAAGGAGCAGTTGAATAAATTCTTTCCAGAGGCAACGTATCTGCCACTTTCTTTGTGAGAGAACGTTCACAGCTCCCATTCAAATCACGTGAAACCAACACCATTCAGACTTATGTTGAGAAACACAGAAACAATAAAAACCTTACGTGCAAGATGACAGAACCTTTACTCAGGGAAGCAATGCCCCAGTGCATGTGCACCCTCACTTACGTACAGCATAGCCTAGACATCTTTATGCCTGTATATGTTTATATGTAGTCTCAAAAAAGTGTCTGTTGGTGTGTTTTATCAGCTGATTAGTCCCATAGGATTAGCACACTGCAAATTCATCACTGATTCTACTTTCTTGTAGCTAGGTAATGAAATTGTTCTTGGTCCCTAAGTGAATGAGAAAGAACCTGGGCTTGGCACAGCAGTCCTCCCTTGTGAAGCTTTGTACCTGAAAGTTTATCTCAGATCTGCCTTAATTTTTTAATTAGTTAAAAAAAAGGAGCATAAACATCAGTAATGCTTGCAGGAGGTAAGGATAGCATCTGTGTGTTTTCTGAGGCAAGCTATAGAAGTAATTGTATTGTAGTGGAAAGCAATATGCTGTAAATAAGATATTTTTCAGTAAATTCAGTATGAGAAGTCATGCTTTCCCTAAACTTGACTTATTAGAGTCAAAATCCACTTTATTTCATTTTTATCATTAGAAGTTATTGACATATTATGTATTTGAATTTGTAAAAATTCACTTAAGAAGATCAGTAAGAAATGTGTGGAATTTTAAAACAAATAGAAATCACGTAGTTGTGTTCAGCCAGTGACAAAACAATGATCGATTACGTTTTCATAGGGCAACTGTTTAATAAATGCAAGAATTTTACTGTATGTGTTATGGAGTTCTCTATAAAAATGTATTTTTCCTCAGTATGTCTTTGAAATGTAACAGAGCAAAGCAGACCTTTGAAAAGCGAAACTTTTTTTTTTCTTTGTTTCTCAGCCCTTGGAAGAAAGTATCATTGATCTACAAAGACTAAGAAAAATATTTTTTAGTGCTCTTCGCATTTTTTCTCTTTTTTAATTTGAGAGACCTTAGCTTTCACTAAGCAAAAAAAGTAAGTCATGTGAGTACTGTATTAATTGAAGTCACTCAAATTAGACCATTAATTTTTGGATGACCTTGAAGAATTCAGGTGTCCTAAATATCATACTTACTTAATTTTGTATTGGATGTTATGCAAATCTTCCTTTAATAATGTAAATTTAACAGCTTCTCAGTAGTCTTGGTCATTTTTTTATCACATTTTTGATTTTAGTCTTTGTTTCTGTCAGTAAATCTTGGAGGATGAGGGCATATACACACATAGATTACTAACCAGAAAGGAAAAGAAATGAAAAACAACAAACAAAACCCAACAAAAAACCCAAGCACCACTTCCTGGCTGCACACAACTGAAAAATGTTCCCGATAGTGCTAAAGTGATACCGAAGTACAGGGGGAAGGAAGGAAGAGAAGACAGTACAAATTTTCATGGAACTCACTATTAATCTTTCCATTTACCATCATGTAACCTCACAGCTAACTAATACCGGCTTCAGCTAAGTCCTTAGAAGGATCTGACTGTGAAGCAACTATGAATTTAGCTCAGTGCTTTTGCTGTGAAATCAGTGTGGAGCTAACAGTGCTCTTGAGAGCAGAGAGTGTATTTTGCAAATCCCACTTGACAACCTGAAATAAAGAGAAATGCGGTATCGGAATCATGGCAAGACACGAATAAACTTTCATGTAAAAGTAAAGATAGGAGATTTCTCGTCATATTCATTATAAAACCCTGCACCAAAGATTACTCATTTGCAGTCCTCAAAAAGGTTAGGGCAGGAGAGAATTTGTGATGGAAAGAAATGTAAAAACATTTTGGTTGGGGAATCTGATGCATACCTAGCCAGTTGGCAAATTTTGAGCAAACACACACATTTGATAAAGAACACAGTCTGTTCACAGATGACTCTTGATTAGCTTAGAAAGCCAAAATCTGTTCAGCAAAATTGTTATAAAGGATAATATTTCATCTGGAATAGGCAGAGAGTTTTATGATTTGGTACGGTCATCTGCTGAATATTTAGGGTCACATAAAAAGTTAGCGACTGTTCTGAAAACTGTCTTCATTTCTGGTGGTCCTGGCAGAGGTATGAAGGTATTAAAAATTGTATATACTGCTTTCTTTATTTGTAGTGGTCCTTCCCAGGATTGCCATGTTTCATAGGTAGGCCAAATAAGATTTTAGCTTTGTTGCAAGTTACAATATGGATGATGGTTGCATTCAATATGAGTGCTAATTTGTGTTAAAAAAAAAAAAATCTGGAAGGACAATTGGGGCAAAATTTCGTTGGGAAAATGAAATGAAATTTAAAAAAATCTCCCATACTTGGGTTGTATATGCCAAGGAGTAAAGAGGACTCCCCCCAAAAATGGCAGTTATGAAGTGGTAGAGCAGTACCCAGGCTCATAGAAAATGTCCATGTGCATTGGACAAATTGTGGAGGCAGGTTTCTTATGCTCCTCTTCAGTCCCATCATACACTGCCTTTACCACAGGGTGGCCAAACACTGGAAGAGGCTTCCTAGAGAGATGGTCAATGCTTCAAGCCTGTCAGCAGTTGGAGCCATTTGGACAAAGCCCTTAACAACCTGCTCTAACTCTGGTCAGGCCCAATGGAACTGAATTTAAAAAACTCCAATAATACAAAAGAAACCCCAGTGGCTCTGAGAAAATTTGCTCATCTTCCTCTGTGCAGGGTTGTGTAGAGATATGCTAGTGTCATAGCATGTCCTTGGAAAACAATGGAAGTCACATATCTTACAGTGTCTCATGCTGAAGAAGACCTGTCAAACTTCGACCACAACAAATTTGTGTCATAGGATCTTGCAAGGAGCAGGGCAGAAGGTCAGCGTTTTGAACTGACCAGTCATTTCAAATCTGGGATCATAAAGGTAAGAATGAAAGATTATTCTGGAAACAAAATGACACATTAATGGTGATGAACAAACTTGGTTAATGGTGATTTTTGCAAAATTTTAGAATATTTGGCTACTCAGAAAAATTGAAGCAGTTTTAGTTAGATGCTTAAATATTTAATTACGGTTTTATCTTTGTATATATAGGAGAGAAAATTTAACCAATTCTACATTTCTGAATCTCACCAATTCCCTGAAAAATTTTCATTTTTAATTTTATTTAGAGCTACAGAATAATTTCAGTTCAAAAAGAATTTTAAGATCATTGAGTCCAACCATTAACCTCACACTGCCAAGTCCACCACTAAACCCTTTAATATCTTTTATGACAGTAGCCAGATTGTGTTCTAGTTGGGCTTTGGCCCTTCTAATTTTCTCCCTGCATAACCTCATGAAATTCTTGTAGTCCTTCTGAGTTTCTTGCCCCTTCACTCAAATGCCATAAACTCTCCTTTTTTTTCCTCTGAGTTCCCACCAAAGATCTCTGTTCACACAGGTCAACCTTCTTCCCTGGCTTATCTTTATGCACATGGAAACATTCAATAATGGCTAATCCTCCAACAACCATGCCAAACTATGATTGTATAAAATAATTTTTGCAAAGGGTTTCATTTGTTTTTAACTCATTTGCCATTATTGATTCAGATATTTTAGAAATATTGTCAGTTCACTCCCTCTTATATTCTATTTATAACATATTTTCACGTTATCTAACTTCAAAGACAACAACAAAATTATTTAACAAATTTCACTTCAAGGCACTGCAAAATGAATAACAGAGATTATAATGTCTCTAGATGTGACAAGTACAACGATGGTGTGTTCAAAACCTGTACATCTTTTGTTTTTTCCTCTTCATATTGGCTTTTTGATGACAAATACATTCTGTTCATTAATATTGTATATCTGAATGAAACCTGCACATCTTGAGGGTAAAAAGTGTACTTTTTTTCATGCTACTGCACTCGTTATGTCCAAAAATAAGTCACAGGCAACAAGTCTTTTATTCTATACAAAAACATCTAAAAACCTCTTCCAGTCCACTATCAAATATACAGTAACAAGAACTTCTGAAGTTTTATTTTCCTACGTAACTGCCTGTTTTCCAAGGTAGTTCAAGTGGTAGCTGACTGCCTATGAGGAAAAGGCTAGGAAATATTATTTGGTGACCAGAACAAGCAATTGTGGATCAGAGCCACAGGTTCCACAACTTTGCAGTCTCTATGTGCAAGTTAATGCGACCACCAACAATTTGTGGAAAAATTATTTGGAGGGAGGGGGACATATTTTCCAAGCCAAAAGATGGTCAGAAAAAACAAGGCTTTGCTTCATTCTCAATTAAAAAAAAATTTGCAATTTTCATGAGAGAGAATTGATAGGTTGAAAAATTTCTCGCAGACCGTAATAAATGTTTCATTCAACCTACAACAGATGATCTCATCATGGTAAATTATTGTTTCTTTTATGGCTTCTGCTCCCAGTTACTATACTGTCTTCTGGAAACCAGTTACTATACTGTTTTCAAACAGAACAGGATATGTGCCATGGTTACCACTTCACTTCCTACTTTGATGTCTGTATCTTTGCAGCAGGAAGGCAAGTCCAACAGGCAGTTAAATACAGTGAAAGAGAGGAGAGATCCCTTACAGTGAACCCATACAGGGAGGATAGAGTTGTCAAAAACATACAAGATGAAACAGGTAACTCATTTCCTGTTTTATGTGAACTATTAGTTTGATTGGATGGAGCTCCTCTATTTCTAAGGTAAGACTGAGGAAGAATGTATTATTATTATTATTATTATTATGTAAGAAAAGATCTTTCCTTAAATTCCCCATGAGCATCACGTCACCACTCTATAGGAAATAATGCATTTCTCTATCTAGAACTGCAAGTTTTTCCACGTTTTGGGAAGAAGAGAGGAAGCAGAGTTTTCACAGGACCCGCTAAAAGGAACATATCTTACAATATGCGGGTTCCACACCAGATTTCAGAACATGCTGATAAACATTCGACATCTTGCAATATTCATACAGCAATAAATGGAGTTCACAGGGTTTCAGATTTTGTTTTCAGGGTGTCATTAAATCAGAAAGGTTTTGCTTCCATTCTTCAAATGGTTTTTATTTCCCCAGCAAAGAGATTCAATTAATACAATTACATTTGATGTATTTTTCCCTGAAAAGCTAGGATAGAATTACAGTTATCAGTTGAGATACCCTGCTATTTTCTTTCTGAGTATGGTAAAATCTAAAAGACTTGCAGATGCTACTGCTTTGTTACATCTGGTGAATGTTGTTTCTTGATTGGGATTAGTGTACTTCTATTCTTGTATAAAACTAGAGAGAAAAGAGGAGAAATACCTATTTGAAAGCTGGGTGTTCAGCAAAAGCTCCTCAAAAATTTGCACTAGGATTCTCTAAGTCATTAACAGGATGGTGATTGCAGCAATATTTGTATGCAAGGAGTTATTTTTTATCACTAGCAAAGTTAATCAAATAACTGATGAAATTTTTTCTCCTGGAATAAAGTTGGTATTGAATTTAAAAGGATTTGGGGGTTTTAAACTTATTTTTAGCAGCATATCTTTTACAAGTCAACTCCATGACTAAAAGAAACCAGAACATGAATTCAGCCATTAAAGTACAGCTTCTCCCTCATTTAAGATATCTAACACCTAAACCTCAGAACGTGAGCCCCTTTTTTATGTATACTATACACCAGCAGTGTCTTCAGTTTCCTTGTCTGCTTTTGTGAGTATGCCACAGTATTGCTCAGTGTTCAAAAAGAAGTGTCTTCCTTTTGTCTCTGCCTGTGTATCAGAAGCACTGGGCAAGATTTTAATTAAATTTACTTTCTTGGTTCTCCATATCATGTTATGTAAGCACATTAGGGCTTTAAGAGCTTAGTGTCAAAGACTGGAATAATTCTGGCATACACAAATACAACAGTGCCACAGTGAAGCCGAAACATTATGAGGAGAAATGACTGTACAAGTCGCTGACTCACTCATTAATCTGATGTAGAGGGAGTGTCAGAGTCTCTAAGCACAGGGTAGAGAAAGGGGATTCAGCAATGCTGAATTCAGCCCTATGCCAAGTCTGAATTCACGGGCTCATCCCATCCACTACACAATTTGGGAGCAAAACAGAAGGAAACCGATCTAACTCCTCCTTCATTTCCCAGTCTGCAAACTTTGCTAAACAGACACAAGAGTCTGAAACTTGTTCCCCCTCTGCCCTTTCTGCCTCTTCCCATGGACATTCAGACTCTCACACGACTATATGACTCCAGGTGGAGCAACAAGTGACAATGCACATAACTCATGCCTACACTGTGGGAGATGATAAAGCTGTGTTCAAATGTGTCTTTGTCCAAGAGAGCAGAGAAATATATCCTCCTGTGTCTCCTTTCTGTGACCAGAGAAGCTAAGCAGGGGATAAGGAGAGTGTCATTTTCCTAGGGCTGACTGCAACCTCAAGTGAGTGCAGAGACTGGATATGCTTGATGCCATACAGCAGTGCTGGGGTGAGCACGCAGGGCATGTCTGGGTGAGATATCACATATTCATAAGCACTCCCAGGTGATGTGCAATGCTGCAGCCCCTGTCTGCCTTCCGAAGAGGCTGGAGGAAGACTGGAGGCCTTTGCAGCAATTGCCAGCTTGGCTTTGCCAGAATTGCATCACTGTAGTGGGAGGAAGGTGAGGGTAAAATAGGCCTATAGGAGAAAAAGCTCCTTTTCCCCTTCTCCATAAATCTGCATTGCCTGCTCTGTCTCTTGGGTTCTTTAGCAGTAAAAGAAAGGACTTGAACGGAAATATGCACCACCTAAGGGCCACGCTAACAGCACAGCTGTGCATGCCTGGAACCCCAGGAGAGTGCTGTCTCTTCCTTCATTAGGCTGCCCCTGGCCACCACCATAGGTTTTGCAATCTACACAAATTGTTCCCATGCATTTACAAGTTCTGTCACCGAGACCTAAAATAAACTGATGGGAGAGTTGAAAAGTTGAAAGTATATATGTCCATGAAAGTATGTACATCAAGAGGAAAAGGAGCAAGAAACTGGATGGCAAGCACAAAAATTCTAGAACAAGTTCATGTACAGGAGGACATGCTATTAAATGCAGGTCTGGAGAAATCCACTTAGAGCAGATGGCTTGACAGAAGCTCATCAACCTAATAAAGCTTCTGTAGGGGATAACATTATGGCCTGGAGCCTCTGTGTTTCTTCCCACTAGGCTAAAATTCCTCATGAGTAATTTTACTTACAGAAAACCTAGGATTTGTGGCCCTATGAGGATGATATGCTGAGATGCTTTCCTCTCTAAACAAGCCTGCAAGCTGGCATTTGAAAACTCTTCTGTACCCATCCATTGCTATGCACCGTTAAAGTCTTGGCAGGAAATTTTAGCATTGCTTCCCCTTGTTCCTAGCTTTTAGTGGAATGATCTTGATGAAATAGCTCTGCAGTGAAGACTGGTTTCTAATGAAATAGAAATGGAAGGATCTACAAAGTATAGCTCAGTGCAAGGTGAAAAAAACTCAGCCCACTTCAAAGCATTAAAAAAAAAGGTTCATACAATACACAGAATGTTCAACAGTGAAGCAATGTAACAAAAAACCTGCTAAAAATGCTAAGTTTTGAGTTTATTGGTTGCCTCATTATGGCTATTATCTTAATCCCTGTACTTTGGAATTAATAGACTGGAAAACTACAGTAGAAAATAACTGCCCCTATTTGAAACAAATCACTTTCTGTACCTTGTACTCTCAAGTAAGCATCAGTTCAAATGGTTTGAAAAGAATCATGACTTTGTATTTATGTGCCATTATTTTCACACATGCAGTCATGTGCCGAACCAGAAGTATACTTAAAAATGTCATAAAGCAATAAAATTATTAACATTCATTTTTATACACACTAAAATGACAATGTTTGGAATTAACTCCATCATGAAGCAAGTAGGCTGCAAAGATATTTCATCTACTTGCTGATCATAAAAATAATCAATATTTCGCCATTCTAGCTTATGGAAATTCATCCCTGATTAGCATACTGTGATCATGTATTGGAAGGCTCATGGAACTGACCAGGAAATTGCATGAAAATACAGTTGCATGAAAATACAGGCTTATTATAGTCAAATACTCAAACACGATATGCAAGGCTTTAAACTGGAAATCAATAAAACTCTGATAGCGATTCTGAACTTAAGAATCCATCAAGTCAGAAACAGCTGTTTAGGCTTAAAAGAAACCTACACTAATTCAGATAGTTAGAACATAACATTAAATTACATATTCATTCTAGAAACAAACAACATAGAAGAAAATGTGAGGTGATTCCAGCATCTTTTTTTGAAACAGTGAGCAATTATTATGAGAGCTTGACAAATAATTATGATTAATTTGTTTTCCTTAAATGCTGGACTGTGTACAGTCTGCCCGCAAAATGACCACAATATGTTCTTTTACTTATTTGAAATTACTATTTAACTTCTGCAGCAACATATTATTTCCCAGCTCCTATTTTAATTAGAAATTAATACTTTATTCTATAATCAAGAATAAAATATGCACAACGATTTTTTTCTTTGATTAAATGGTTTGTATATGTAATCAGCAAAGACACTGATTTCAAATCCTAATATAGCATTTGAAATCCATCTTATTATTTCATTAGCTGACTAAAATTTAATGCTGACAAAGGGATTTGAATGGTCGGTCCCAGTCTTTGCATTTAAAGGATGTAGGTAGCAGCACAGTTATTTTAATGGAAGATTCATAAACGGAGGAAATGGAATGGAATGGAATGGAATGGAATGGAATGGAATGGAATGGAATGGAATGGAATGGAATGGAATGGAATGGAATGGAATGGAATGGCTTTTCATCTGTCTCAGCCTAGTAAGAGGCCACATTCTCATCTGGAGTCATGATACCCCAGTCCCAATTTATTCTTTGACTGATTCTTTGGGATTTCTTTTTGGGGCTTGAGAGGGGTTTTGTTGGGGTTTTTTGGGGGAGTGGTGGTACTATTATTATTATTATTGTTGTTATTATTATTTTCTCTTCTTCTGTCCCCTTTCTTGGGATTATGGCAGCAGGGAATTTAATTTGTTACTATTACTGTGTCTCACATGGCTTCTTCTGCCAGTTAGAGTTCAGCAATAAACTGTCTCTGAGCCTCTCTCAGAAGACTCTGCAGGGTCCCACAAGTGTCCATGCTCCCAAGGCCTCAGGCTTTTAATCCAATTATTATTTAATGTGGTTATTATCACAGAGACCTTGGATCTGCCTTAACCTCGTGCTTTCTTTACAGCCTTCTTCCAGTGCCATGTGGATCCTGACCAAGATTCTCTAAGGACAGGTTTCCACAGAGACCATTTTCTACATGACCTGAACTCCTGGGCAGAAACAATTAAAAAGAAAGGAAACTCAGCCTTCAGTCTTCCCCTCTCCCTCAGGTAGCTATGTAACCTTGCTACCTTACTCACTCACTCAATTAAAGACATATTTAGAACTACTATTCTTAACAGATCTGTTACTTGGAACAAGTCTAGCAGATAATAAGTTGCTGCCGTTCTTCCATGAGACAGAAATGAACACACTTAAAATCAAATTAATTTACAAATGTAAAGAAATGTATGCAGATTTTTATGTTATTTGGCTAGTTTTAATCAAACTCTTAACTCTTAAAAAAAATTTTAAAAGTCAAGTCAGGTACCCTTGTAACACACTATGGTAGAAAAATGGAAAGTTCAGGAAATAGGACTCATTATATTTCAGGTGTCATGCTTTTCATATGAAGCCTGAGACCTTATCTGAAAGAAAGAGCTGGAACTCAGTAGTTGTGCTGCAGCTTTCAGAATATTAACCACCTTACAATACTTGAATTAAGAACCTGAATATTCAGGCACCTAATTAATTGACTTGATTAATGCCTGAACTTCTCTAGCTGCCATTGACTTTCATGGAAATTACAGGAGATCAGTACCCTTAAAAATTGGGCCAATTTATCTAGGTCTTAGAGCATGCACTTGAGGAGCCTAATTTTGAGCATCTTCATCAGAAAATGCTGGTTCAGGGTTGAAAATAAGCAACCTTCATATTAACTATAGAATGTATTACCACCAAATGGGGCAAAGGCATTAACAGGAAATCTATTCTCAGTATATGTTAAATATTTCACACCAGCACAACACCCAAAACAAAAAGTCAGGGTCTTTAGATAAGAGTGGAAAAATTTGACGAAGGTAATAAAATACACATATTCATCTGTGCTCCTATCTGATATGGAGGCAAAAAATGGAACAAACCAAAAACTCTTTTCCCTCCATTGATCTGGTTTTGTAAACGTCTAATTAGTGGCACTGGTTTCCAGTGTATGGGCATGAGCTTCTGAAGAATTCAAAGGTATGAGTCAAAATCTCATGTTAACAGACCAAGTACTTCCCTCATGGTAGGACACAGACTAGCTGACATAACTGGTCTTTTCCTATCTTAAATTCCAGTGGTTCTGCATAAGTACAAAAAACAGCCAGGAAAGATATCTGATATTTATTGCCCTTTAAATTGTTATTGAGTTTAAAGGGGCTTCAGAATTACTGCCTGACAGTATACCACCCATCAGCCAGTGCTACTGGTTTTCTCTTTCTTTGCATTCTTTTTTCTTATTGTAAGAGAACAAACCACTTCTTCCTCACCTGTGTCCTTAATGCTAACGTGGTATTAAAACCACCAGCATTAACTGTCAGAATACAAATCAATATGAACACCAATGTGCCCTACTTCTGCAGAAATACAGCTTAGTCCAAATTTTTCCTTTGCCAAGTTTGCCATTGGGTTTTGGGTTTTGTTTTGTTTATAATAGTCCATATCCTCACACAAGACAGCCTCTGTCTGAAGGGCTGTCTTCCTGGAGCCACAAGTCTGCAGCAGATGGAATAGATATCCCACGTGCAAGGTCCAGGCTACATGGCAGTCCTGAAACCATGCAGTTGCTTCCAGAAAAACCCCTGGCTTCCCAGGACCAAAGCCAGATGCTGCAGCTGCTCTGGAGCTCAGGAGCTAGGTGCTGTTGGCCACCCTAACTAGCTGGGCTATGTTACAATTTAACATAGTTACACTCACAGTTTTTTGGTGAAATTAAGCATAATTTTCAAATGATTGTTAGGAGCACCCAAATGTTCCCTTGTAACCCTTGCAATATGCAATAATTTAATCACAAATACACAGATCACAAAGACCCACTTTATTTTCCCCTTAACTGGACATCTGCCCAGAACTCTGTTCAGTATCACAGAAATGATCCTTCTTAAAGTTATGCTAAGATTAGGAGTTTCTGAACAACATCTGCATGAGGACAATGTATCTCTGATTAGCAGCAAACTAGAGCTAAGCAAATCAGAAGATAAAATAAGTGGCCCTAATCTGTATTCACGTGTTAAATTCAACAGAAAAACAGAGGCAGAATTCTTTCTGATCTGAAAGAATTTTAAAAGCATTCATTTTAGCCCACCTCTTTTTTTCCTGGGTGTAGCCAAATGTGATAATGCAGAAAACACTGAAGTACTTGAGATCTCACAAGAAAATGAGCACCCATTATGTGAATTTTTAGATCAAATAAGCCTAGAAAAAGCAGCAGCGTAAGCTGGCCTTTACAGAAGGTAGAGAGTTTACTGCATAGCATGATGTGTACAGTGCTACTGCTTTGAAGAGAACAGCCCTGCTTTTTCATCCCTATAGACCTGAGCCTGAATTCAGAGCCAAATTGAAGCTTCGAATTTGTGGGTTCCTCCAAATCTACCTTCTACTGTATGAAATGAATAAATCTCAGCTGAAGGAAACATTTTGAAATCAGCTAATCTAGTTCCTTGCTGTGCTACAATGGATTTCTGGCTCAGCCAGCAACCCAGCATAGCTGCAGTATTGTATCATTTTTCCCTAGCTCTCTCCACACAAGCAGACTTCTGCACATCCCCAAACATCCCAGTATGAGTGGGAAAAGAGATTTATTCTAGCAGCACTACTTTGCAGAGCACACACCTTCCATCAGATTATTCTCCCAATGAATACCAATACAGCATATTCTAAGTAGGAAATCCTGTGGTTTTCATGGTTTAGGTTTTACCACTCAGGCTCATAATTTACTGTTCTTTACACCACTGCTTGCCCACAATCTTTTAAGAGGAACCCATTTACTTTAAGAACTCTACTGGCTACTTTTCAGAAAATATCCTGGTGTACAAAGAGTATCTCTGGACTGCAGCTAGATGTGTGAGTGTGTGGGTCTGTGCCTACATGTGTTAGCCTCCACTGCATCTCCTCTGCACCTGTATTTATGGGGTAATGCTGCCAGTAATGACAACTTGTAAAATTACAAGCTGAGTTTAAAGCTTTCCACCTACAGGTAAATGAGGAAAGGGAAGATATCGTCTAATAAAAGACATGGGGGGCTAACAGAAGGCAGTTTGCCTTATGTTCAGATCAGTTACTTGTGTTATTTCATCTGACTTACTGGTTTGGTTAAATGTTTAAATCTCTGCTAATTGTGCTGATGCACAACCTGCACAAACAATTGATTTCTAGGAACAAGTCAATTTATTTTAATTGTGTGCTTTTGTCCTCACCATGCTCCTGATAAAAGTTTAAATCATCTGTGGCAATCTGAACATTCAGGAGTGGCCCTGTTTCTCTCTAGGCACAGGAGACAGGAGCCGAAAGGAGGCACAAGCTGCTTTTTTTCCAGTTATGAAAACAAAAAGCTAGAACCAAATGAGCAAAAACCTGGCCATATCTTCTCCGAATAATTCATGTGATTTATCACAGACAAGCACATTATTAATTCTCCTCATCTCTAAGTCTTAAAAGCTGCCTGTAGTGTTGTTGGGAAATAAAATGAGACTACAGCTCTCCTGTCTTATCTGCTGTAAAAAAGCCTTGACTAAGAAAGGTAGCAACTAGAATAATTTCAGACAAGTTGTCCCCAGTAGGCTTCATTTTAGGTGTCCATGAAATTGAGATCAGTTTTGATCACTACTGTGATCACTAGCATCTTCTACCTCATACTGAGGAAAAAGTATGATACAGGACCTAAGTATGTAATGAGAAGACAAGAAATCATGACATGTCAATAGCTTGTTTCCTTCTTCAAAAGCTTAAAAATATGTCTCCTATACACCACAAAGGTGATTTACAAGCAGTGGTTGACTTGGCAGAGTGCACACTATGCTGTTGACTTTTACTGAAATATTATAGTGGCAGTACTTCCAACTGCAGGTGCTTCTGCTGATGAAAAGTCTCATGGGACAGGTACTCCATGGGGGAGCCTAGCAGATGTTGAGATTAAAAGAATGTTCTCAGAGAAACACCTACATGCTTGTCTGACACAGCAGGAAAAGCCCTAATAACATCTTCTGGGTCTAATTTGTCCAACTCTGAAAACAACTCAGATCAACTCTCACTGAAAGTGCATTCACTCCTTCAGAAGTGTAGAAAAATCAAGTAGATATCCTGGAGTGCTTTGCCCATTGAGATGAGAAGAGGAGAACCCCATGTCATCTCATATAAATTCATCAAATAGGGTGGGTCTTGAGAAAAAAGTTCTTGATTAAGAGAAGTCCTGAACTACATTACTGGTGGCCTGGATATTATCTGAATGACACGTTGACCAAGTACAACTCTGTCTCATGATGGGAATAGGCAGCCATCAGTCTTCTAGCTTCCCATCTGGTGCAATAAGCGCAATCAAGGAGAATTTCACAAACAAAACCAGAAAAACAAACAGGCATGAGTGGAGACCCTGTAGATCTTCTAAAAAAATTGTTATTATCCTTGTACTTGTTTCAGCTAAAATCACTGGGAGGGGCTGTAGCCAAGACTGTAATATTATTTAATATCATCTTACGTCATTGCCAAGGTGAGGGAACGGGACTTTCTCTTTCATTCCTTTCTCATGGGAGAATAGGTAGTGTGGTGGGGAAGAGTTGATCTGTATTTGTTGCAGTTTTCCATGTAAATCATCTCTTTGTTTCTTTGTCTTACACCTTTCATTATCATTATTGTTCTGCTACTGTTCACTTTCTTATTTCATTTTTTTTTCTAGTAAATTGTTCTTATCTTAACCTATGATTTTCACCTTTTGTGCTTCTAATTCTTAACTCAATTCCTAGACCAGGAATGGGGAGGGGAAAGGGGTGAGTGAGCGAGTGGCATCTGGTTTGGGAGAGTCTTGGTGGGGACACTGAATTGGGGAGTACCCTTTCTAAACCATAGATATCCTATGTCAGAAAAAACCCCAAAACTTTTCACTAAAATTATAAGAACTGGATGGGATAAAACCAGTCACTTTTTAATGAGTGGGTGATAATGGTGGCAAACACTTAGGGATGTTATTCAGAGAAATCTTAACTAGAGGCAAAAAACTCCACTTGACTTCAGAATCACTTGTTGAAATGATTTAAATTTTGGGTACAATATTCCACAGACATAAATACACTACTCCTGTACTTGAACTGGTATTTTCACGTAACAGTGCACTGCTTTTTGTGTTGATGTGTGGCTCCCTAACATCTAAACCACCTCTGCACTGTGGTATACATCTCTTTCAGATTATGGCTATACCAAACATAGTCCAAGGTCTTTAACGTGACAAAATAATCTATATTCCCTGACATTTTCGTCTCAAGAAGTATGACTCTGCATTATTCATACCAAAGCATAAACACCTCTGCTGGAATATTTAGCCTTCTCAAGCTTTTTCTGCTATCATTATATTCTGCCCATGATTTGATATGTTATGATGATTTATGGTGCTCATTCAGAACTGGTCAGGTGTGATGAAATTTTATGTCTGCTGCAGAAAGATGGGAAAAAATACACCTTCTTAGGACCAAATTTGACACAAGAATAGGTCCTTGGCAGGAACGATGGCAAGCAGCATCCTGTAAGCAGGATGGTAACAACACACAACCAGCGACTGAGGCATGTGATTACCTAACCACTACCGCCAGCCTTTACTTGACACTCATCGGGCTGCATCTAGAACACTTCACATGGTTTGTGAATCCCTAATACAGAAAGACACTGATAACCTGGGACACATGCAGCAGAGGGCCATCAAGATGATCTGAAGCTGCAATCCCTGCCTTTGATGATAGACTGAAGGACCTGAGCTTGTTCAGCCTGAAGAAGAGATGGCTGCAGGGGAACCTTACAACAGCCCCTCATACCTATGGGGTGTTTATGAAGAAGAAAGGGACAGGTTTTTCATAGTGAAACCTGGTGGAAGAATAAGAGATGATGAGCATAGCTTGAAACAAGAGAGATTTAGACTGGATATGAGGCCAAGCCTTTTCCACATTCAAGCAGTGGAACAGGTTGCCCAGACACACTGTGCCGCCTTGGTGGTTTTCAAGGCTTGACCAACCCAGTCTGAACTGATAAATTACCCTGCTTTGACAGGGAGGTGGACTGCAGTCTTCCTGAGCTACCTTCTAGACTGAGTGATGCTGTGATCTTTGTGACTCTGGATGCACTCAGACTGATTGCTTGCAATTCTCTTGGACCAAGGCAGGAATTAGCAGATAAAGCAATCCTTATGGCACTACCAAAGTATGAGTAAGCAATCTAAAGGGAACGTGGACTATGACCTCCTTTGGAACAAAAAATATCTACATTTCTTGTTCTTGTCTGCAACAAATACATTCACTGACAAATAACCCTTCTTCACAAAGATCAATTGAATCAATGAATGAATCATGAATTGCCCACTTTGTTCCACTTTGCTCTATTGAAAAATGTTTGTGCTGTGATTGCCTGCCAATGTATTTTGTTGTCCCAGCAGACAAACTGCTGTGAGCATAATCTGTTATTTGCATCCGTTCCATCACCAATTTCATAACTGTCTCTGTGTTGCAGAGGAGGGCTCATCCCACCTGGTTTACATAAACTCCAGCCATTGTATTATCTGCCAGGAAGAGAATAAGGCATTCCATAAAAGAGCAGTTAGACCTCCCTACAAGTGTTTGCACTGCACCAAGTTTTACACCATTTCTGTGTGAGTATGACTTGCATTTAATTTTGGCCTAATTGGCTCCCCACATACAACAGAAAAAGGTTTGTCAGCGTAGTTTTGTGTGAAAAAAACCACTTCCATTTGGGCTATGAGATCAGGGAGGAGAAAACATCCTACAAATCTACTGGAAAACTATCTGAACTCTGTTGCCTGACACACACAGTCTAACATCTAACCTTGCTGTCCGTGTACAATCTGCAAAATGTGGAAAAGGCTGAGTTTTCTAATGAACTAAGACAAGTAGTGACTGTTACTTGGGGCAGTGCCTGAGGCTGTGTGCCAAGGAAACTTTCTGTCAGATCCCTTCTGAGTCAGATAGTGTCTTAGTACCTCAAATTCAGAAACAGCTTTTTTTGTTATGGTTAAAATGTTCTGTTCTGTTATGGTTAAAACGTTCTGTTCTGAATTTCATCCGAAGGACATGAAGAATGGTGTGAACTTCTGAATTCCACTATATGTCAGGGGTCCATGCAGAGTTGTAGGACATGCTTTGTTTCCTACAGATTGTAGCAGCTACATGTGATACATTAAATGTACCTTAGTGGCACAGACAATTTAAAAACAACTTTGTACTGGAAGTGGTTTTGGCTTGCTAGATATCCAGGAAACTCTAGGAGAATATCCATGTACAAATATGTGTTTTCTACCCCGGTAAGTTGACTTCAACTGGCTGGCAGGTGCCCACCAAGCCACTCTCCCACTCCTCCTCCTCAGCAGAACAGGGGAGAAAAATATATAAAATAAAAATTAAAGACCTGTGGGTCAAGATAAAGGCAGTTTGATTTTAAAAAGCAAAGACCATGTATGGAAGAAAAGGAGAATGTATTCTCTAACTCTGTCATCAGGTGATGTCCACTTGCTTCCTGGGTAACAGGGCCTCAGTATGTTGCTCTGAGAGACAAATGCCTTAATAACAAATACTCTCCCACCTTCTCATCCTTTCTATTATCTTTTATTGCTGACCATGACATCATATGGTGTGGAAACTTAGTCAGTTTGAGTCAGCTGCCCTAGTTATGTCCCCTCCTGAGCTCTTGCTCACTCCCAGCCTACCAGTCTTTGAGGTTAGGGATACAGGGTAGGAGAGAGTTTCAATGCCATGTAAATGCTGCTCAACAGTGCCCTAAAAAATGGGTGTGCTAACAACACTTTTCCAGCTAACAGTACAAAGTACAGCACTATGAGGCCTGCTGTGGAGAGTTAAGCCAATCTCAGCCAGATCCAATACATCTACATATAAGAAAATGTCTATACTTTAATCCTATTGAGGAAGAATATCTCCTATAGCAGCTGGAGAAAGATGTAAGGAAAGAGATAGGGATAGGGAAAGTTATTCCATTTGAAGAGACACTTGGCTAAAACACTGCAAAGAATGACTCAAAGACAGCTCCCACTTGTTTGGCTGCCACCCAAGTGGGAAAAGTTGTTTAATTTTTGCAAGAAGGGATGATCCAAAAGAGCAGTAACTGCAACAGACTTGATGGATTTCTTCTCTTCCCAAGAATTTGTTGCTACCACTATATAGTTCTAGTAATCCAGACGAGCTATTCTGAAAATGTGGCAAACTGTTAGGCATCCTACAGCCTTCACAGAGTAGAACACACTTGGACTTGCTTCCTTCCAATAGTGCTTAGACTAGATAGACATTTTTTTTCCCCAAAATACACGTGTACATTCAGAGCTCAGTGTAACATGAGAATTTCTGAAGGATAACATCAGTCTTCTCAGACATTGAATGAGGGAATTCAAGCAGTAATTCCTATCATCAGGGAAGGGAGATTTCTAGGAACTAGCTTTCCCTTGCTTTGTAGAGAGTATGCAAACCCAAGCTAGTGCTGACTCAACAGTAACAGGGTGTAAGAAATTGCAAATGCAGCAGCTGTAATTGCTTGAGGAGAAGTCCTTGCCCATCCATGAATGATAAAAATTGGACTTCACATACGAGTGGCAATTCTGAATAAATCACTCAGTAAACTGATTAGATTGTATATGAGTAAATTATAATGGACAGGCAGTAATTGAAGATTCTCAACAAATACAAACTTTGCTATTAATCTCCTTTTCAAAAGAGATAGATTAAAATATTGTGAATATTTTTTAATAAGGTATTTGAAGAACATCACTATCTTTTTTTTTTTTTTTTTTTCTGGCTGCTCCTAGGCCAGAAAAAAAAATTACCTTGCTGGGTAAATAAAATTACACTATGCTTACCTATCACAAGAACTTTTGTACATGGGTTTTTTTTTCATTATATAGTTTCCAGGGACGTTAACTCTCCAGACACGGAAAATTAACTTGAGCAGTACTGCCTTTGATAACTGCAGTCTGTGCTAAAGTATGGGTGTGCTTTGTTCAGTAAGGACAACAGTACACTTTGGTAATACAAAAGAGGTCATGACCCAGAGACAGTCACAACACATGCTAATAATGTGCATGGACTCCTGAGACCACAGGGGACTCAGCTTTTTTCCATCATGCAGAACCCTATGCGCCTTTTCACAGGAATACTGAGGGTATTCTTGAGGTAGGAGTAAAAGCTCTTAGACATACTAAAGTGCTTGTTACCAGTACTGGATACTGATTATTTTCCTAGGGTGATATAGGAGTGGCAGCAGTACTTAAATTTGTGGTACCACAAAAAGTCTGAACATCAGCTATTGGCACTTCTCATGGGTTTCAAATATTAGTGCTTATTATTTATTGAGCAGCACGGATTTTCTCCTTCAAATTTGTGTATGGAGATGCTTTGTGAAGAGGTGAAGGAGGGAAGAGGCAATCCAGACTCCTTTTTTTAACAGAGAGTTTGTGAAAAGGCCTGCCTCCAAATCTGTGAGAGGTAAAAAAGGCGGTTTCTTGGCACTGTCATACTAGATGTCCTTGGAGAGAAAGTCTCCACCAAACAGCTTTGAAGCTGCTAGTATCAAAAGTGACATCTTAACCCTCCAGAAATGTCAGATAAAGATATGTGCACAGAAAGCTGTGGTGGTGCCAGACAGTCAGTAGTCAGATCTGTGTATTTAAAGAAAAATAAATATTTTGTTGCCCCCAGATTTGCTAGAGACACATAGATCTCTTGATCCTGTAGGTATGTCATTATTGGGAAACATACCTTATGACACTTCCCTTTGGTGATTTGAGACATTTATGAACTTTTTAGTTGTGTGTGATAAGCCTGAGGGTTATCAGTGGTACACTACCAAATTTAAGAGGCGATTGTTTTTCAGCAAAGCCTAAGAAGTATCATATATTTTGAGGTTTCATGCAAACATTTACAACTTTCTAGAGGAGGGAAAGATGCCTGAATGCCTAACTTGACGCTATGTCAGAGTCTGCCAATGTAGACAAACAATTTTATGTTTCACACAAAATTATCAGAATCAGAATTAGTGGTCCCTGACACCTTGAGAAGCCCAAAACACTGGGCAGGCATGTAATGGTACCTCTTCAGAACCTCTCCAATGTCCAGTGACTTCAAACTTGGGCTATCCTGAAAAACTTGGGGTGGGATTTTTTTACTAAAACAGCCCCCATTTTTTTTCTTCTATGATTTTTTTGCCTTTTTTTTTT